>CM044371.1:3330405-3429896 GCA_024294585.1 Vipera latastei
ACCTTTGGCAGAATCCGCAGAGAAAATTAATGGGAAAAATAGAATTTCACAGTTTCAGGCACTTTCCATCTCTTTCTCTGATAATGTCAGAGGAGACAAGACAGATGTGGGATTGGCGTGGGCGAAAACAATGACAGGAGAATATTTATTTCATTGCTTTCTCGTTGGTGTGTCTCCACAAAAGGACATCACAAACGCAGTCTCATGGCATTGAGATAGATTCAGCTACGATATCCAGGTAATCCTTGACTTACGACCACGGTTGTTAAGTGAAGCTGGCTTTCCCATTGACTTTGTCTGATAGGCGATCGTGTGACCCCAGGACGCTGCAACTGTCATAAATACGAGTCAGTTGCCAAACGTCTGAATTTTGATCATGTGAGCCTAGGAATGTTGCAACGGTCGTAAGTGTGAAAAACGGGCATAAGTCACTAAATGAACGATTGTAAGAGGAGAACTGCATGTACTTATTCTGGCCTCCCAAACTGCAAAGTTTTTTTTTATTATTATTATTATTATTATTATTATTATTATTATTATTATTATTATTATTATTATTATTATTATTATTATTATCTCCTTGGGAAGTTTTAACCGTGTTCATGCATGCAACAGATGTTTTTTTTCTGGGGCCGTGCAACCAGAGACAAAAGCACACGTGCATGTCTATTTATTTCACATAAATATTCCCCCATGCTCGGTGAAGCCATATGGGCCCATATGGCTGTTCAACACATAATTTAAAAGTCACTTTTGCTAACCTTCAGAAGTTGTGGATTGCTTCATTACTGGAGGTTTTAAGAAAGAGGCTGGAGAGTCACTTGTCTGAAATGGTATATAGGGTCTCCTGCTTGAGGAGGGGGTTGGACTAGATGACCTCCAAGGTCCCTTCCAGCTGTATTCTGACTGAACCCCTGGGGAAGAGCAGCCCTAGATTCTCACACTGGGGGGCGGGGGGGTTATTCAGAAGATGCTTTTCAAAGTACACACATACACCCTTCTCTCATTCCTAACGGGCGAAGGATTTTGCTCTGGCTGATGCTTTTTGTGGGTCCAAAGCGGGGGGGGGGGGGGGGAAGGGTGCATTCTTTGGGGGTGACACATGACCCGCCAGATGTGCTCCCATGTTTTCTCCTCTGTCTGCATGCCACCGAAGGGCGATACTGTGGGACCTATTGGGGACAGGCAGACTTTCAGCCAAATTTGCAACCCAGCTGAGCTTTCCAAGGAGATTTCCCAGAATGCACAGCGGGGAAGGAAGGATCTCTGGTCTTGTGCATCTGGAAGGCCCTGTGAGGTGATCTTGAGGGCCTTCTGAGATTGTCTCGTCCTGGTTGGAGGCCGTCACAGAGGAAGGATTAGCTGGATCAGGATTTCTCAAGCTTGGCCCCTTTAAGATGGGGGGACTTCAACTCCCAGAATTCTCCTTGCAGCAGAGTCGTCTCTGGGTGTTGAAGTCCATGAATGCTGACTGAGGAATTCTGGGAATTAAAGTCCACTTATGCTAATTCTGGCTGTCAAAGTCCATGCATGCTGACTGGGAAATTCTGGGTGCTGAAGTCCATGCATGCTGGCTGGGAATTCTGGGTACTGAAGTCTACACATCTTATTTCACCTCCCTCTGTAACGTTACCGGTATATAGTATCATACTTCCCTTTCCCCCCCCCCTTATTCTACTCTTTTTAATCAACAAACCCATAAGCCACCTCTTCATTTCCCCCTCGTTATCAGCCAAAAGTTCCCTCAGAGATTTGCAGCCTTTGACAGAAGGATTTACAGGTAATCCTCGGCTTATCACCACAGCTGGGGCCAGAATTTCCATGGCTAAGCGAGTCATGCCTGATTTCGTGACCTTGTTTGTCCCTGTTGCTAAGCGAGTCCCTGCAATTGTTAAATGAATCACACCGTCATTAAGTGAGCCAAGCTTCCCCCATTGATTTTGCTTGTTGGAAGGCCGCAAAAGGGGACCAAGTGACCGCAGCACGCTGCAACCCTCATAAATGTGAATCTGCTGCCAGGTGTCTGAATTTTTCCTTCCATGTGACCCTGGGGATAATGCAACATAAATGCGCAAAACGGTCACATCCCTTTTTTTCCGGTGCTGCTGTAACTTCAAACGGTCGCTAAACAAACAGTTGTAAGTCAAGGACTGCCTGTAAAAGTAAAATAATACAAACTGCAAGGATATTGCAACGGTCATAAGTGCAAGGATGTTGAAACCAATATAAGTGCAAGGCCAGATTTTAAGTCCCCTTTTTCCCCCAGTTGCAGTTGCAACTTCAAACCGTTGCTAAGCAAACGGTCGTAAGACGAGGACCTCTGAATGTCCAGCGCTGTCCTTGGGACCTGCCCAGGAATCCTTCCCCACCGCCTAACCAACCCTGCAGGACCCCAAAATCTGCACAGCAGCCCCCTCCTTGCCAGGTATGCGGGCGCATTTGACGTGCCAGAGCTGCTCCAGCTGTTCCTGGCGTTTTTCTCCAGTCTTCAGAGTGCAAACAGTTCCTGCAGTCAGACAAAGGTTGTTTGTTCTGGCTGCGAGACAGACCAGGTTGTGAAGGCCTGGAGTGACTCGAATTCCGTCAACTTTACACGCAGGGTCAGGTTTCGCAGTTATGTCGCTGGGGGACGTCCGCCGTGCACATTCCTCATCCTTCAAGTCTTTGGCCATTATACATACTGTATATATATTTTTAGATGAAAGGCAGTGAAAGGCAGAACCGCACATACAGGGATCCTCGGCTTACGACTGTTCATTTAGCAACCGTGCGAAGTGAAAAAAAAAAGGATTTACGATTGGTCCTCGCCCTTACCACTGGTCCTCATACCTGCGACCATCACAGCATACTGAGTCGCAGGATCAAAATTCAGGTCTTAGCAACATCATGGATTTACGACCATTGCAGCGTCGCAGGGTCAACGTTTTAGCCATTTCCGACTTTCCCAGCTGGCTCCTAACAAGCAAAGTCAATGTGGGAAGCCGGATTCGCTGAACGACCGGGTGATTCACTTAATAACATCAGAGATTTGCTTAGCAACCACGGCCGTGAAAAGTGAATGAAGCTGAACTTCACAACTGCCTGACTTAGCAACAGAGATTCTGCTCCCGAGTGCGGTTTCGTAAGTTGAGGAGTACCTGTAATTTATGAAGAATGTTGTGTTGCAATTTTGTGTTTTGCCGTTTGCGGTTTTGTGTTTGGAATTTTGCACCGTTCCCCCACACTGAGACTTTAAGCCACAAAAAGATAGAAAACTGACAACAGGAAAAAAAAGTGGTCCACCTATTCCTTGAATTTATTTTTTTGCTTTCTTTTCAGTTCATTTATTTATTATTTGGAATGACTATTTTTAAGGTAAAGGGTAAAGGTTCCCCCGCACATGCGTGCTAGTCGTTTCCGACTCTAGGGGCTGGTGCTCATCTCCGTTTCAAAGCCGAAGAGCCAGCGCTTGTCCGAGGACGTCTCCGTGGTCATGTGGCCGGCATGACTGGACGCCAAAGGCGCACGGAACGCTGTTACCTTCCCACCGTAGTGGTCCCTATTTTTCTACTTGCATTTTTACGTGCTTTCGAACTGCTAGGTTGGCAGAAGCTGGGACGAGTAACGGGCGCTCACTCTGCTACGCGGCACTCGGGATTCGACCCGCCAAACTGCCAACCATCTGATCGACAAGCTCAGCGTCCTAACCCACTGAGCCACCGCGTCCCTTGACTATTGTTATATTTTATTTATTTTTATTTTTATTTTTTTTTTTAAAAAAATTAAATTTCTCTCGGATAATGGACAGGTGTTTATCCCAAGAGTTTTTTCACCTCAGCAAATGTCAAGAATTCACCTAGGCTTTTTGCTAGAAATGGCTGAGAATGGGGCACTCTGTGCTACGCCGAACTAGATTTTTTTTTTCCAAAGAAAAAATTCAGGTGTTGAATTTCCCAGGCGTAAAAGTCTTGGATCAAAGCCACTTTTGTGGTGTCACAGCAATGAAAAGATTTATATAGTGGCTGGCTGCAAGACTCCGCTGGGGAGAAATTCTTTAAATATCCTAATTCTCATGGCCCTACCTGATCAGAAACCACGATAAACTGAGGGAGGAAATCTATTCAATCAAACAAGCAAAATATACTTGCCCGTAAACTTACGACCAAAATCAGGACCAGAATTTCCGTTGTTAAGCGAATTGGTGATTCACCGGGCCTGACTGTACAATCTTTTTGTGAAGGTTGTTAAGTGAAGCAGAGTGGTTGTTAAATGAATTGAGCAGTTGTTAAATGAGTACGGCTTCTTCTGTAGACTTTGCTTGTCAGAAGCTAGCTGGGAAAATCACAAATGGAGATCAAGGAAGACCGGGATGTGGCACGTATCATAAAATAAATGCTATTTGTCAAAGGTTTGAATTTTGATCATGTGACCTAAAGCATGATGGCTGGGGAATTCTGGGAGTTGCAATCCTTCTTTGCAAATCAAATTAATAATCAAAATAAATTAAAATAATAAAACAATAAATGATAAATTGAAATGAAATGAAATAAACAGTGATATAATAAAGTAATAAGAAATGATGAAGTGAGATGAAATAAATCATAAAATAAAATAATGAAAGAAGATAACAAAACAATGAAATGAAATTAAGAATTTTTTAAAAAAAATCAGAAAACTAAATGAAATAAAATTAAGATAAATTAAAATCAAACAAAGGCAAACAACAGAATATAATAAATAAAAATTGAAAAAATAGAATAAAATAAATAACAATGCCATGCAATAAAGTAAAGCTAAACAGAAGTGCAATGCAATGAATTAAAATGAAATAACGGCTACAGTTATATCGCTGTATTTTTTTTAAGACAAGATTTTGCTGACCTGCTGATTTTTTTTTTTTATCTTTTCTTATCACTTCTCACCTTTGAAAGTGCTGATTCAGTCTCCAGGCCAAAAGACACCTGCTCTTTGGTGTCTTGAAACCTCCATTACCTGCCTCTGCTCCTCCCTTACCTGTTGCCACATGGACCTTGAATCTGTCACCGAGATACAGACAGGTGTCTATCAAGCCGGCCAGACAGAGTCGCTCATTGGCCCATTGATCGAAGAAATTCAGCCTTCCCTGAATTTATGTTTACGGAAGCCAGGGGTCTTCCAACTTGGCCCTTTTATGACTGATGGGACTTCAACTCCCAGAATTCCTCAGTCGGCCATTTTGATGAAACTGCGGGCTCAGATCCAGACCCTCTGGGGTCTTCCAAGTTGGCCCTTTTATGACTGGTGGACTTCAACTCCCAGAATTCCTCAGTCGGCCATTTTGATGAAACTGCGGGCTCGGATCCAGACCCTCTGGGGTCTTCCAACCTGGCCCTTTTATGACTGGTGGACTTCAACTCCCAGAATTCTTCAGCCAGGCACGCTGAGGTCTGGGCTTGAAGTCCCAAAGAATAAGGAAGGACGACCTGCTGGGACCGTAGAGGTCATCTAGACCAAACTTCTGCAAAGCTGAGATCAGTTTCAGATAGTCCTCAACTTACAACATTTCATCTAGTGACTCTTAACTGGAAAAAAGCGACTTATGATCCGTTTTTACACTTGTTTGAACAAGCCGGCCTGGCCTGATGGGTTTTGGGTTTTATTATTGCTTTTAATGTATTTTAACTTATTGTTTTAAGGGATTGGGCACTTGTTTAATCTTGTCTTAATTTTTGTATTCTTGTATTAGTATTATTGCCCTGTTCACCGCCCTGAGTCCTTCGGGAGAAGGGCGGTATACAAATCAAATTATTAATTATTATTATTATTATTATTATTATTATTATTATTATTATTATTATTATTATTACACTCATTGACCGTTGCAGCGTCCCCCAGGATCATGTGATCAAAATTCAGAGGCTCGGGAACTGACTCACACTTATGACTGATGCAGTGACCTGGGGTCATGTGATCCCCCTTTGGCGAACTTTTGACCAGCAAAATCAATGGGGAAGCCAAGTTCACATTAACAACTGTGTGACTAAGTTAACAATTGCAGGGATTCATTTAACAGCTGTAACAAGAAAAGTTGTAAAATGGGGCAAAATTCACTTAACAACTGTCTCAAAAAAAGTGGAAACTTTGGGCTCAGTTGTGGTCGTAGGTTGAGGACTACCTGTAAATTATTTATTTATTATTTGGGAAACGAGTGGATTCCTTGAAGTTACTAAACGTTGATTTTTAAAGTTTGGAAACTTTTAAATCTTTTTTTTTTAAAGACTGCTGCAAAATAGACCAGAATGTGGGATACTAGACCCCACTTGTTTGGGGAGACACTGCTCCCAGTTTGCAAACTGGTACACATCTGTGGGTCAGTCCATGAAGCCCCAGAAAGTAGCTGATTTGTGTGGATTTTGCAACGAAAACTACAAAACGGGACCAGGAAGGAACAGAGAAAGAGAGAGAGAGAGAGAAAAAAATACACAAACAAAGTTAATTGTGGTGAGTGTGCAAAGAGAACAAATAATGGCAGGAAATGAGGCTGGGCGCATAGCAGAGAGTCCACATGATGGGAATCATTGTGGTCATCCATATGAGAGCATCGAATGCAGAGCGAGGGACCAACAATGGATCAGGAGGCCTCTTCTGATCTTAGGGGCGGACCAGGAAACGAGAACTAGATCAAAATCTACAAATGTACAAAAAAATCTATCTATCTATCTATCTATCTATCTATCCATCCATCCATCTTTCATCCACCCATCCTTCCATCCATCCATGCACCCACCTACTCACCTATTTATCTATCCATCCATCTAGTAATCTATGTCTGCCTGCCTGCCTTCCTACCTACCTACCTACCTACCTACCTACCTAATCTATCCATCTATCCATCTAATAATCTATCTGTCTGCCTGCTTGTCTGCCTACCTGCCTAGCTAGCTAGCTAGCTAGCTAGCTAGCTAACTAACTAACTAACTAACTAACTAACTAACTAACTAACTAACTAACTAATCTATCCATCTAATAATCTATCTGTCTGCCTGCCTGCCTACTTGTCTGCCTACCTGCCTAGCTAGCTAGCTAGCTAACTAACTAACTAACTAACTAACTAACTAACTAACTAACTAACTAACTAACTAACTAATCTATCCATCTAATAATCTATCTGTCTGCCTGCCTGGCTACTTGTCTGCCTACCTGCCTAGCTAGCTAGCTAGCTAGCTAGCTAACTAACTAACTAACTAACTAACTAACTAACTAACTAACTAACTAACTAATAATCTATCTGTCTGCCTGCCTGCCTACTTGTCTGCCTACTTGCCTAGCTAGCTAGCTAGCTAGCTAGCTAACTAACTAACTAGCTAACTAACTAACTAACTAACTAATCTATCCATCTATCCATCTAATAATCTTCCATCTAATAATCTATCTGTCTGCCTGCCTGCCTACTTGTCTGCCTACCTGCCTAGCTAACTAACTAACTAACTAACTAACTAACTAACTAACTAACTAACTAACTAATCTATCCATCTAATAATCTATCTGTCTGCCTGCCTGCCTACTTGTCTGCCTACCTGCCTAGCTAGCTAGCTAGCTAGCTAGCTAGCTAACTAACTAACTAACTAACTAACTAACTAACTAACTAACTAACTAATCTATCCATCTATCCATCTAATAATCTATCTGTCTGCCTGCCTGCCTACTTGTCTGCCTACCTGCCTAGGTAGCTAACTAACTAACTAACTAACTAACTAACTAACTAACTAACTAACTAACTAACTAACTAACTAATCTATCCATCTATCCATCTAATAATCTATCTGTCTGCCTGCCTGCCTACTTGTCTGCCTACCTGCCTAGGTAGCTAACTAACTAACTAACTAACTAACTAACTAACTAACTAACTAACTAACTAACTAACTAACTAACTAATCTATCCATCTAATAATCTATCTGTCTGCCTGCCTGCCTACTTGTCTGCCTACCTGCCTAGCTAGCTAGCTAGCTAGCTAACTAACTAACTAACTAACTAACTAACTAACTAACTAACTAACTAACTAACTAATCTATCCATCTATCCATCTAATAATCTATCTGTCTGCCTGCCTGCCTACTTGTCTGCCTACTTGTCTGCCTACCTGCCTAACTAACTAACTAACTAACTAACTAACTAACTAACTAACTAACTAATCTATCCATCTATCCATCTAATAATCTATCTGTCTGCCTGCCTGCCTACTTGTCTGCCTACCTGCCTAGGTAGCTAACTAACTAACTAACTAACTAACTAACTAACTAACTAACTAACTAACTAACTAACTAACTAATCTATCCATCTAATAATCTATCTGTCTGCCTGCCTGCCTACTTGTCTGCCTACCTGCCTAGCTAGCTAGCTAGCTAACTAACTAACTAACTAACTAACTAACTAACTAACTAACTAACTAACTAATCTATCCATCTATCCATCTAATAATCTATCTGTCTGCCTGCCTGCCTACTTGTCTGCCTACCTGCCTACCTGCCTAACTAACTAACTAACTAACTAACTAACTAACTAACTAACTAACTAACTAACTAACTAACTAATCTATCCATCTAATAATCTATCTGTCTGCCTGCCTGCCTACTTGTCTGCCTACCTGCCTAGCTAGCTAGCTAGCTAACTAACTAACCAACTAGCTAACTTACTAACTAATATATACATCCATCTATCCATCCATCCGTCTAGTAATCTATCTGTCCGTCTATCTATCTATCTATCATCAATTTTTTCTGTGTTCAAGATAAGTCAATAAATAGAAGTTTGAAGAGATCAGCTTTGGAGCACGGAGATCCATCGCTTTTCATTCTCTTGCTGCTGACCGGCTTTTAAAATCTTTTCCCCTCTTGTTCAAGAGAGACCGAGACATCCATCGAATCTGGCCCTCCTTTAAAAAAAAAAAAAAAAAAATCTGCAAAGAGGGATCCAGCAGGAGCGATTTAAACCTTTTCTGTTTGCTTCTTTGTACTTTTTTATTTATTTATTTTTTAGCCTTAATATTCAAAATTGCATTTGCCAGTTTGGAGTTTCCAGGCAAGATCTCCTGTTAGCACCCCGTCTTCACATTTTATTTTATCATTTATTTGTATTGTATTATAATATTGTATGGTTTATTTTATTATTTTATTTATATTATTTTATAATCACATTACATTACAATACTATATTATTCTATACTATTATTATATACTGCTCAAAAAAATAAACGCAACACTTAAACAACACAATGTACTGTATTTAATAGTAGGATGTCTTATCTTGTGTTCCCTTTATTTTTTTGAGCAGTATATTATTTTACTTTATGTTAATACATTTTGTTTTACTTTACAGGCAGTCCTCAACTTACAGCCACAGTTCAGCCCAAAATTTCTGTTCCTAAGTGAGACATTTGTTAAGTGAGTTTTGTCCCATTTTGTGATTTTTCCTGCCACAGTTGCTAGGTGAATCCCTGCAGCTCTTAAGTGAGTCACCCAGTCGTTAAGTGAATCTGGCTTCCTCCCCCCCCCCATTGACTTTGCTTGTCAGAAGGTCGCAAAAACGGATCACATGACCTTGGGTCACGGCAACCGTCGTAAGTATGAACCAGTTCCAAGTGACTGAATTTTGATCACGTAATCCTGGGGATGCTGCCACGGCCAAAAGTGTGAGAAGCGGGCGTAAGTCCCTTTTTTCAGGATTATGTAACTTTGAACGATCACTAAACAAATTGTTGTAAGTTGAGGACTACCTGCATTTTTTTAAAAAAACAGGCGTTTGTTTCAATATCTGACCAAACAGGTTTTTGCACCCTGTTCAGGAGAATCTAGACTGCTGCATATCTGGAGCGCATCATGCGGGCCTCGGCCACAGATCTGTGTGAACTAACAACACTGGAGTTTGGTGCTGGGTCATTTGTTTTGTCAACACAACCAGCCGGCATGTGATGCGATGTCAGCGTGGCAAAAAGGACATGGGTGTCGCCTGGTGCCATCCGCCTGAGCCGAAATCTCCAGACGGGGCCTTTGTGTCCCTAGTCTCTCTCTCTCTCTCTCTCTCTCTCTCTCTCTCTCTCTCTCTCTCTCTCTCTCTCTCTCTCTCTCTCTCTCTCTCTCTCTCTCTTTCTTTCTTCTTTCTCTCTCTCTCTCCCTTTCTTTTCTTCCTTCTCTTCATTCCTTCTTTCTTTATTTCTCTCTTTATTTCTCTCTCTCTCCCTCTCTTCTTTCTTCTCTCTCCTCTCTTCTTCTTCTTTCTTTCTCTTCTTTCTTCTTTCTTTCTTTCTTTCTCTTTCTTTTCTTTCTTTCTTTCTTTCTTTCTTCTTTCTTCTTTCTTCTTTCTTTCTTTCTTTTCTTTCTTTCTTTCTTTTTCTTTCTCTCTTTCTCCCTCCCTCCCTCTTTCTTTCTCTTTCCTTTCTTTCTTTCTCTCTTTCTTTCTGTTTTGCTTTCTTCCTTCCTTCCTTCCTCCCTCCCTCCCTCCCTCCCTCCCTCCCTCCCTCCCTCTCTTTCGCTCACTCTTTCTCCCATCTTTATTACTTTTATAAATAACTCAAGGTGGCAAACATATTCCTTCCTCCTGCTGTTTTAGCTATAACAACAACCCTTTGAGGTAGCTTGGGCTTAGAGAGAGGGACTGGCCAAAAGTCAGCCAGCCAGCTGACTAAGGCAGAATTAGAATTCACAGCCTCTTGGTGATTGGACCAAAGGAACCCAGCCAGTTTTCGTGCCTAAGATGGGACTAGAACTCACCGTCTCCTGGTGATTAAAAGAGGGAGGGCTTCACCTCCCCTCCCCCCGTGGCTGTTCTCCTGTCTTTGTAACACCCCTGCGAGGTGGGATGGCTTTATTATCTTTTTATTCCCCCAAAGATGGGCTGGGGGGGTTGATTTGGAGGCTGCAAAAGCCCAAAGGACCACACATCGCAACGCGGAAACATACACAGACAGGGATCACAGCGTTTCGGCAGCCCCGCTGGTTAGCCGCAGCGGGTGAATATTTACAGTAGGGAAATCTTTGTTAATCCCTAAACAAGGCAGAAAAAAGCTCTTATGTTCTGTAAATATAAGGTGGCCGCAACTGTTGTGCAAAAGAACAAAGAACCTGCATGTTTGTTGTGCCGTTGCCCAGAGATGAGATTCACACGTCTGTCCCCCCTTGCGCCAATGCTGATCTAAACCAGGATCCAACTACGGTTAGGAAGAGGATCAAAATTCAGATGAACAGGAAGGTAAAGAAATCCATCAGATGGGACACTCTTTGTCTCTTACAGGCGATAGGTCAAAAAAGTCAAAATGGCGGCTGTAATCGTGCCGTCCAATCTTTGCGGTGGCCATCTTGATTTTTAGGACTGGATCCTGGCTCTCTGCAAACCCTAGATCAGTTCTTGGCTCTGCGATAAGGACCCACATATATTCTGCCAATTTTATGCAGATTACAGATCAGGAATCCAACGATTCAATCTGCGGGGATTTCTGTAAAAAAGCATAAAGCTTCCTAATCTTGGAAAAAAGACATTACAATTTTTTTCCCCTATCTATTTTTTCGTTTATTCTACTGTATTCCAGTTGTGCTCAACTCCTATTTTACCATTACCATTTATCGATGTTTATTTTCTTTTTACTTTTATACCTTATGTTTCCTACTGTAATTGTCTCCTTTCTCATTTTTGTAAAACCTTTTAAAAGTTTAGGCCTTGGGCCATTTTTTTTTCTGAGCTTTTTTTTTTCCTAAATTTTTTTTTACAGTTTTTTGACTGATTTTTCTTTTCTTTTTTTTAAAAAAAAGATGATTTGAGTTGACGAGATCAGATACTTATGAAGTCTCTGTCCATATTCAGAAAAGGAGGGGAATATCATGGAGAAAATCAGCAGTCAGGGGTTTTATGCCATTTTGCTGTATTTTATTCAATTTCCCCTTCTCTGTTCTTGTGAAGGTTTAAATTTTACTTGATTGTGAGACAGTCTTGATTATATACGATATTTTTTTCCCCGAGTTAAAGTGGATCCTTTATCTCCAGCGTTACAAACCACACGAAGATACAGGCAGTCCTCGACTTACGACGACGACTGAGCATAAAATGTCTGTTGCTAAGCGAGACAGTTGTTCACGGAGTTCTGCCCCCATTTTACCACCTTTCTCGCCCCAATTGTTAAGTCAGTCACAAGGTTGTTAAGTGGATCTGGCTTCCCCATTGACTTTGGCCACCAAAGGGGATCACGTGACCTGGGACACTGTCACCGTCGTAAATTGGAATCAACTGCCAAGCTTCTGAATTTTGATCACATGACCCTGGCATGCTGCAATCGTCATAAATATAAATCGCTTGCCAAGCGTCTGAACTGTGATCACGTGACCTCGGGGTCACTGCGACGGATGTTAAGCGTGAAAGACGGTCCTAAGCCTCTTTTTTTCAGGCTGTGGTAACAGTAAATGGTCACTAAACGAGGATTAACTGTAAGGTTTTAAGGAGGAACACTTAGGTATATGCATCTCCATTCATTTTCCTCTGAGATGGGTGACTATATAGGCAGTCCTCAACTTATGACCGTTTTCTTAAGAATGGTTCAAAAGTTACAACGGAGTTGGAAAATGTAACTAATAACCCATCGTTGGCATGACATCACGCCACACCACAATTGGAGAACCACAATTTTGAACTTGGCAACTGACTCCCCTTTACAATGTGATTGCAGCATCTCACAGCATCTCAATGGGGAAAGTTGGATTTGCTTAACGACCATGTGATCCGCTTAACGACCATGTGATCTGCTTAGTGACCATTCAGTTTGCTTAACGGACATGTGATTTGCTTAATGGCCATGCGATTCACTTAACAACCATGTAATTCACTTCATGGGGGCTGGGATTTAAATAAAAGTAGTTGTTTTTTAAAGAAATCAGGTCACGTCATGTGATGTCTTGCTTTATGACCGCATCCAGTTACAAAACCTAACCCAATGATGGGCGTATAACTCAGCGAGGACAGTTAACCAATGGAAGTCCTTGCCTCCAGAAGCGGTGAACACTCCAACACTGGACGTTTTTAAGAAGAGACTGGACAGCCATTTGTCTGAAATGGTATAGGGTTTCCTGCCTGAGCAGGGGGTTGGACTAGATGACCTCCAAGATCCGTTCCAGCTCTATTCTGATTCTGATTCTAAATAAGGAAATTTCTCTCTTTTGTTTCCACAGCCACCTGCAACTGTTGTTTTTTTAAAAATCACCTGCAACTAGTTTTTTTCCTGACAATGTGCATTTCCTAGCGTGGCTGCTATCCAACTGGTGCAGCCAAGGATGGTACAGAAATTTCCATGAGGTTCAAAAGCATCACTGTGCAAAACCCATTTTTGGAATACCCTGCAGAATTTTACACACTGATAAAGAATTAGCATCTTTGCTCTGTTCTATTTCTCACCGTTTTCTCTCCTCCAGCATCCATGGAAAACAGGCTGAGGTTTTCCAGAGACAATAGTAATAAATGCAGCTGCTAAAATTGACTTTTAGCTAGCAATTTAAAACACACACACAAAGAGAGAGAGAGAGAGAGCGCGCAAAGTCTCATGGACAACTCTGATAGAAACAGATGATCTTGAATTTTTCAGCAGAAAATTCCTCTGGTGATTTAATTCATCTGCTAATTTTTTGGTAGAATAGCTGGTGCAAAATTTTCATTGCCTTTGGTTTTAAGGTTCAGAGGCTGTGTTCACACAACACCCTTAACCTGGGTTAAGTAGAATCCCAGGGCAAGAAGGAACAATTTCTAGATGTTCCCGTTCCTAAAGATGGTGTAAACTCTTCCTGCACATTTTTTTCCCCTTGCAAAAATATAAAGAATCAGAAAACCTAGAGGTTAAGTCCTCATGTTACAACAGTTCATTTTAGTGACCGCTTAAAGTTGCAACAGCACTGATAAAAAATAATAAAATAAAATAAAATAAAATAAATAAAATAAAATAATAAAATAAAAATAAAATAAAATAAAATAATAAAATAATAAAATAAAATAAAATAATAAAATAAAATAAAATAAAATAAAATAAAATAAAATAAAATAAAATAAAATAAAATAAAATAAAATAAAATAATAAAATAAAATAAAATAAAATAAAATAATAAATAAAATAAAATAAAATAAAATAAAATAAAATAAAATAAAATAAAATGTGAAGACGGGGTGCTAACAGGAGATCTTGCCTGGAAACTCCAAACTGGCAAATGCAATTTTGAATATTAAGGCTAAAAAAAAAAAAGTACAAAAAAGCAAACAGAAAAGGCTTAAATCACTCCTGCTGGATCCCTCTTTGCAGATTTTTTAATTTTTTTTTAAAGGAGGGCCAGATTCGATGGATGTCTCGGTCTCTCTTGAACAAGAGGGGAAAAGATTTTAAAAGCCGGTCAGCAGCAAGAGAATGACAACCGATGGATCTCCGTGCTCCAAAGCTGATCTCTTCAAACTTCTATCTCTATTTATTGACTTCCCCAGAGCACAGGGAAAAAAAAAATCAATGATTGACACGGACAAGAAATTCAATTTGTTCCTGATCTTTCCCCAAGAAAAATCTCCCCTCAAGATTCTTTTTTTTTGAAGCACTGACCATCAAAAATAAGGAAAGTAACAATTCATCCCTTGTAGAAATGTGGTTTTTTAATCCCAGAAGGCTGTTAGGCTACAAATAGTCCTCAATTTATGACCATTTGTGACTGTTCAAAGTTACAACGCCGTTAAAGTGACTTACGACCGATTTTCACACTCAATGACCGTCGCAGCATCCCCATGGTCAAGTGATCAAAATTCAGACACCTGGCAGCTGATTCGTATTTACGACGGTCGTGGAGTCTCGGGGTTTTACGACCTTCTGACAAAGTCAATGGGGAAGCCAGGTCCACTTTAACAACTGTGTTATTAACTTAACAACCTCAATGTTTCACTTAACAGCCGAGGCAAGAAAAGTCGCAAAATGGGGCATAACTCGCTTAAGAACCGTCTCACTTAACAACATAAATTTTGGGCTCAGTTGTGGTTGTAAATCAAGGACTACCTGCATGTGTTTTGTTTTAGTGACGTAACAGGAATAGGCTTATGCCAGACAAGGCACACAACTTACAAAAATAATTGTGTACCACACACCCACTGTTTTTTCAGCCTTGCTGGCGGTTTCTTATCAGAATCTCCAAATTCCTTAAAGCTTGGAGAAAATTTCCGCCATTTTGACACAAGAACTTTCTCAACCGTCAGAGTTGTCAGAATCCTGACCAGCAAGGCAGCTGTTTAGGGAGTTTTGCCCCCATTTTACGACCTTCTTTGCCACCTGTTGTTAAGTGAGTCACCCGGTCATTAAGCGAATCTGGCTCCCCCCATTGACTTTGCTTGTCAGAAAGTCGCCAAAGGGGATCGCGTGATCCCCTCGGGACATTGCAAACCGTTATAAATATGAGCCAGTTGCCAAGCTGCCTGAATTTTGATCACGTGATCACGAGGATGGCTGTTAACGGTTGTAAGGGTGAAAAACGATCAAAAGTCCGTTTTTTCAGTGTCGCTGTAACTTCAAATAGCCGCTGAGCAAACAGCAAATAGTTGAGGACTTGCTGTGTGTTTTTCCACAAAGTTGGATGTGTCACATTTTTAGACTTGGTTGTCGAAGAGCTTTCTCAGGCAAAGCACTGGAGTTGGGAGTTAATGAAAGGGGGGGGTTATTTCGGTTTAAAAAATAATAAAATAAATTTGGGGGTTGGCGACCTAACCTTGGAGGGGTCCCTGAGCCTCCCGAGACGCCTCCGTCCACCGAGGAGGAAGCAAGTGGGAAGTTTCCCACCTGTTGGGCTTCCAAACCTGGAAGTTGAGGTGATCTCTTTCTTCCTGGCCGGCGTGGCCTTCGCCCCCCCCCCCCAATAAAGGGTCTCTAAGCTCCCACTTCGAAACCTGCTCAGGTGCTGACTTGAGCACAGTGAGGGAGACGGGCCTGCAGCCTGAAACAGTCTTGGACTGGAGATGGAAGAACAGGAGGGAGAATCAACATGCTGAGAAGAGAGTGAGAGAGAGAAGAAAGAGGAGAGAGAGAGAGAGAGAAGATGAGATAGAGAGAGAGGAGGAGAGAGGAGGAGAGAGAAGAGAAGAGGGGGGGAGAGAGATATGAGATAGATAGATAGATAGATAGATAGATAGATAGATAGATAGATAGATAGATAGATAGATAGATAGATAGATGAGAGAGAGGAGAGAGAGATTAGATGGATGGATGGATGGATGGATGGATGGATGGATGGATGGACGGACAGACAGACAGATAGGCAGAGGCATGCAGGCAGACAGGCAGACAGACAGACAGACGAGATAGAGGAGAGAGAGAATAGATAGATAGATAGATAGATAGATAGATAGATAGATAGATAGATAGATAGGCAGAGAGAGAGAGATGACAGAGATAGAGATAGAACTGAGAGAGAGAGAGATCAATAGAGAGATGGATGGATGGATAGATAAATAGGTATGGATGGACAAATAGAGAGAGAGAGGGAGAGGTACAGTGTACAGATGGATGCTGACTTAGGTAGATGGAAAGATTAGCGACAGACAGAGAGGAGGAGAAGGAGACGTGCCACAGTTCAAAGTCTGAATTGGTGATGCTTGGCAAACAGGGTCTTTATGTAGCAAAAAGCGGCAATAAGATCCTTTTGAAATGTCCATGTATTTTATTGTTTTATTTTATTATGTTTATTTTATTATCACTTTACTGTTATTTTTATTTATCACATTGAAAAAACCCCACTCTTCTCCCTCACAGAGCAAAAAAAAAATTCCAGGTGGGAAAAAGACGCTCCTGTACAAAAACCAGGTTATTTTCCCCTTTTTTCTTAGAAATGTTTTCGGAGCCTCTTAGGAAACACAGAGAAAAGCATAAAATGAAACTCTATCTGTGCCGTTCCCTGAAGTCACCCGAAATACAAATGAAAAACAAAACTCAGAAAGGAAGATTTTGCTCACATCTCCACCGAGGTCAAGAAAATAACTCTCCGTAAAATAAGTGGGCATTTTATTGTAAAATAAAGTTTTGTCAATGCCATTCCACTAACTCAGGGGTGTCAAACTCAATTTCATTGAGGGCCGCATCAGCATTGAGGTTGCCCTCAGGGGGCTGGGTGGGTGTGGCCTACTGGGTGGGCGTGGCCTACTGGGTGGGCGTGGCTAGAGTGTGTATGGCCTACTGGGTGGGCGTGGCCAGCTCTGCATCGTTCGCATCAAGGGTGCCTATGGGGGCCTGGGCAGGAGTGGGACAGATCTGGGGGTCTCTGGCAGAAGGAGGGTCTCTGGGCCAGGGCCAAGGCAGCGGGGGCCGTTCCCTCACTGTTTCCAGGATGGCTTCGCGGGCCACATGAAACCACTTCGCGGTCCGGATCCGGCCCCCGGGCCTTGTCTTTGACATGTCTGCACTAACTCAATCAAAACATAAATCAAAAGCGAGACCAAGTCTCAAGCAAGGGAGATTTTGCTCACATCTCCAGCAAGATCAAGAAAATACCTGCCCATAAAATAAATGTATTTTATTCTAAAATACAGGCAGTCCTTGACTTACAACATTTCATTTAGTGACCGTCCAAAGTTACAACGGCACTGAAAAAAGTGATTTACGACTGTTTTATGGCTGTTGCATTATCCCCATGGTCACACGGATCAAAATTCAGACGCTTGGCAACTGACTTGTATTTATGACGGGATCATGTGACCTCCCAATACGCAAAGTCAACAGGGGAGCCAGATTTACTTAACAACCGTGTGACTAGCTTAACGACTGCAGTGATTCACTTAACAAACGTGGCAAGAAAAGTCGTAAAACGAGACAAAACTCACTCCAATGACTGTCTTGCTTAGCAAAAGAAATTTTGGGCTCAATTACGGTGGTAAGTTGAGGACTGCTTGCAAAGTTCTGTCAATGCCACTCCATTAACTCACGTGAAATACAAATTTAAAAAGTTCTTGAAGACAATTTGAGCACCTGCCTTATTGGGGGAGCCGGTGTCAGGTGAAAAAAAGACCATGAAAATAAAGATGTTGCTTGTATCTCCATGGAGGTTGGTAAAGTAACCAGGATCGGTTTATCGATCTTAGATTCAAAGTCCCAAATTGAGAGAAGTCAGCCCAACTGGTACTCTTGGGCTAATGTTTGACGTTTAACCTGATTTTTGGGTCCCACAAATGTTGGCCAAACTGGCAGGATCTATTTGGTCTCTCGTTTCTATTCTGAATCCCAGCAGATTCAGGAGGATGTATGCTTGTTCAACACACACATTTCGAAGAGTTCAGCTATTGTCGCCCCAACAATTGTCCAACTTGGAGACCAAGGAAAAGTCACCGCCAAAATCTTGATCTGCCTACAGAAGCTGTGGGTGCTCCATCACTGGAGATTTTTAAGAAGAGACTGGACAACCATTTGTCCGGAACGGTGTAGACTGCCTGCTTGACCAAGGGGTTCTAGAACACCTTCAAAGTCCCTTCCCACACTGTTCTTTGATTATTCTGTCCTCAAGAGCAGGCAGAACAGGGCAACTTGAAGATGTGTGAATTTCAACGCCCAGAATTCCCCAGCGTGAGGTACTAATACCACTCTACAAAGCCTTAGTAAGACCCCACGCCTAGAATACTGCAAACAGTTTTGGTCTACACAGTATAGAAAAGATGTTGAGACTCTAGGAAAAGTGGAGAGTAGAGCAACAAAGATGATTGGGGGACTGGAGGCTAAAACATATAGGGAACAGTTGCTGGAATTGGGTATGTCTACTTTAATGAAGAGAAGGGTGAGGGGTGACATGATAGTAGTGTTCCAATATCTCAGGGGCTGCCCCAAAGAAGAGGGAGTCAAGCTATTCTCCAAAGCACCTGAAGGCAGGACAAGAAGCAACGGATGGAAACTAGTCAAGGAGAGAAGCAACCTAGAACTAAGGAGAAACTTCCTGACAGTTAGAACAATTAACCAGTGGAACAACCTCCCTCCAGAAGCTGTGAATGCTCCAACACTGGAAGTCTTTTAAGAAGAGACTGGACAGCCATTTGTCCAAAATGGTATAGGGTTTCCTGCCTGAGCAAGGGGCTGGACTAGATGACCTACAAGGTCCCTTCCAACTCTATTATTCTAATTCTAACATCTTCAAGTTGCCAAGGTTGAGGAACACCATCTGAAAGTAACAGTGGAGCAATTCTTTCCAATTTATCCAACCAACTTTAACCCTAACTAGAAGCATCGAGTATTTTCATAGCCATGGGCAGCTGTTAGTCCAGCGACATGAAGCCATTTCTCAGTTTGTTGAGAAGATGCTGAGGGTCTCCAAAAGACCACCAGGCTGGAAAAAAAAATTCGACGAAGCCAGCCAAAGTGAGGCAGAGAGCATTTTCACTTCTGCAATGCACGCTTGCTAAACAAGTTGACCCAAACTATGGGATTGGTGAATATAGTGAATTCAAGATGACAGTTTTCTGAGATCCCTTGAGTGGTTTGGTCAACTGAAGAAGGAAACGAATGTCCAACCACATAGATCTCGTCCTTGGAGATGCACGTTGCTCTGCAGCCAGCCCCAGATTTAGGCCATCTTATAATTTTTTCCCCAATACAACAGTTTGTGATCTCTTTCAATAAACAATCCAAGGGACTCGGTTACCTACACGATCGGAGGAACTTGGTTATCTACAAACCAGGTTCTCCCAGATGTTCCAAACATCTGGCTTCCTTTAACCACCTGATACTAAGTTCCTTTCATCAGGTTAATCCTGGAGACAGTAACCACATCACATGTTATTCTTGTTCGTACACGGCATTCCCTAAAACATGTGCATGTGCGTGTTTAGGGTTGCGTCTTTAACATAAGGCATGCAGAGTTTTGAAATGTGATTGGGAAGATAGACTCGTGTGTGTGTGGGGGGGAACATTACATTGCAAAAATGCAGGAAATTGAGGCCTTTTCAATATTCTGTCCCTTTTTGCCGAGACCCCAGTCCATAAACAGAGGCCTCTGGCTTGCAACTGAGATCTTATCAATTTATCTTTCCAAATGAATTTATGATAGGCGATGCTTTTAGTTGACTTTCAAAATATATCCTCATTTATTTCTGATTTTAGAACAGTCACGGGCTTATCAGAGGGCAATCAGTGCTAAATGAGAGGGGCTAAGTCCAAATCCTATTGTGACTTTGCCAACTCAATAAAAGTTTTTTTTAATGTATTTTATGACTTTTCTCCAGCAAGGAAGCGGGGTTGTAAAAGTGTGTGCGTGCACACACACACACACATTGTGCATGTGTGTGCACGGGTGCACAAACACAAACACACATTGCTATTGCTTATGGCAATAGTCTTAAATTGTGACAAAGTCTGCAGAAACAGTAATAGACAATCTTTTGAATTACACTGGAACCTTTAGACACCAG
Source organism: Vipera latastei (assembly GCA_024294585.1). NCBI lineage: Eukaryota > Metazoa > Chordata > Lepidosauria > Squamata > Viperidae > Vipera > Vipera latastei. Next base: position 3,350,795 of record CM044371.1, read on the forward strand.
GATGGAAAAATATGGTATATTGCAGGAATTAAAGGTGGAAGCTCATGTGAGATTGAACCTGTTCCCAAACTCTAAAGATAAATAGAAAGAAAGAAAGAAAGAAAGAAAGAAAGAAAGAAAGAAAGAAAGAAAGAAAGAGGAAAGGTGGAAGCTCATGTGAGATTGAACCTGTTCCCAAACTCTAAAGATAGAAAGATAGAAAGATGAAAGAAAGAAAGAAAGAAAGAAAGAAAGAAAGAAAGAAAGAAAGAAAGAAAAGGGAAAGGAAGGAATAGATGAAGGAAGGTAGGAAGGAAAGAAAGAAAGGGGCAGGAAAGAAGGAAATCAAGGTGGAAAAACAGCAACAAATAAAGTTGTGATTTTTCTAACAAAAGTCCAACATTTGCTAATACCAACCAGCCCCAACAAACATTCATTTCACAGCATTTTAAAAATCTGTGTATAAACTTGATACAGCCACATCTTTTTTTCTCCAGGATCAAGTTTGCACCAGGCACTTTTTTTTTTGCTTATCCCTCAATTAGGGTATTATAATCTCTCCAATAAATTGAACAGATAATTATACTGAACAGATGGAATTCACACACACACACACACACAGAGAGACACAAACTCCCTGTAAACTAACCAAATTTAAACCCATCTTGCAAGTAGCGGGACGGCCCCCTCCCGGGCTGATTCCACGTGTGGGCTAAACTCAGCCCCTGAAATACAAATTAAAGACCCTTCCTCACCCTGGCAAATAATTCTCCAGAAAGAAAATAAAGCCAGACAAGATAAGAAAACAGGGTGCGTGAGACTTACCAGCGCAAAAACAGAAGTTAACGCGGAGCAGCAAAAAAGGAATCGCAGACCGTGATCGATCAAGTGGGATCCCATAGCCAAGGGGGGTTCTGGAAATATCCGAGGATCGCAAGCGGAGGGAGGGAGTCGATCCTGTAAACCAGTGGATCCTTCTTGCACTTCTTCGCTGTCAAACGTGGATTAGCCGAAGACGGAGAAAGTCTCCAGCCACGTTCACACGACCGAAAGTCCAAAGAGTTTTAAAAACTGCAGCGGCGATGTGGGGGGAGCTGAACTAAGCGAATAGGAAGATATTCCCGGGAATGGGGGGGAGGGGGCGATCTCCCGAAGATGGCAAGGAGCATCAGATCCTGCTGGTGCCTTCTCTTCGGGCCGCGCATCTGCCCCGCAGCCGAGAAATCAAATCCATGTGTCAGATCTGCAAATGGGTTTTCTCGCCCCCCCTTCTGTTCTCTCCTCTCTTTCTTTCTTTTTTAATGAGCCGGGGGGGGCTGTTCAGATAATTTATTTGTCAAGCCCCGAGGAAGGTGGGGAAAAAGAGAAAGGGGAGGGGCCGGGAGGAGAAGGTGGGGAGAAAGCGCTGGAAATCCACCCAATTTATTTTTAGCTGCAGTAAAGTTGGTCGTTGGGCAATTCAATTAAGGAAAAAGGGGGGAGGGAGGGAGGGAGGGAGGGAGGGAGGGAGAAGGCTTCTTGGCAGATTTGCACCAAACAAGAAAGAAAGGAAGGAACGATGGAAGGAAGGGGAAGGAAGGAAGGAAGGAAGGAAGGAAGGAAGGAAGGAAGGAAGGAAGGAAGGAAGGAAGGAAGGAAGGAAGGAAGGAAGGAAGGAAGGAGAGAGAAAGAAAAGGAAAGAAGGAAGCAAGGAGGTAAAAGAAGGAAGGGAAAAAAAGGGAGGGAGGGAGAGAAGGATGGAGGAAGGAAAGAAAGGAAAGGAAAGAAGAAAGGTAGAAAGAAAAAGAAAGAAGAAAGGAGAGGGAGAGAAAAGGAAGGAAGGAAGGAAGGAAGGAAGGAAGGAAGGAAGGAAGCAAGGAAGCAAGGAAGCAAGGAAGCAAGGAAGCAAAGAAAGAAGCTCGGTTTTTCCAAGAACTCCCAACGTCTGCAAGTTGGTTTCTCCCGACCCCCGAGCTGGAAGTAGTTTTCCGAAAAGCCGAGAGAGGTTCACCCCCAGGTCCCCCGCGCGAGCCACGACCACCACACGCTCACACGTACCTTCTTCACACTCGCGGCTTTGCGGAAGGCGAACGGCCAGCGGGGCCAACCGAGCGCCCGGGGCTAGCGCGTGTCACCCGATCGCTCCCAATCCGAATCCCTTCCTCCCTCCCTTCCCTTCCCTTCCTCTTTTCTTTCCTTCTTTCCTTCTTTCTCTCCCTCCGGCTGTTTCCGATCCCGGCGGCTCAGAGAGAGGAGAAGCGGCGACTTGGCTGCTTCGCCTTCCCGAAGGCGCCGGGGAAGAGGCGGCGGCGGCGGCGGGGAGGAAAACAACCGCGGAGTCGACCGATCCGCTCCGTCAAGTCCGCCCGCCGGTCCCTCGGCTGCCTCGCCAGCATCGCCTGCCGGCCCGAAGGCCGGGAGGATCCGGGGGAAAGTCGCCCCGGCCTCGCTGCTCTTCTTCCAGCCGCTGCCGACGTCTCCCAGGTCGGCCCAGAAAAGCAGATTTTTTTTTTATCTTCTTTTTGGCTTAAAAAGGGAGGAAGGGGGAAAGAGGCGAGGCGCCCTCCGTCCGGCCCTGCCGTCCCCCGGTCGCATCTCTGGAGCCTCCCGCTGGCCCCCGCCGCTTGGCCGGAGCTCAATCGCCGCCTTTCAGCCCCGCGGGCGAGGCAGACCCGACCCTCCGCCGCGCCGCCGCGGGAAGTGACCCGATCTGCAGACCCCTTGGCTGTGATTTGGACCCGCTCGGTAGAATCCGTGTCTGCAATTGACTAGTCTGCAGCTCAAGGCTGGAAGTGGCTGGATCTGGAAACCCGGGACTTGCTACTGACCCGCTGTGTAGAATCCGTGTCTGGAATTAACTAATTCTCCAGCGGGTGGGTGTGGGGGCTGAAATTGACTCCATGTCTGAAATTGACCAGCTCTGCAGATTCACTGTCTTAAATTGACTAGATCTGAAGATCAGGAGCTTACAGTATATCAGGACCTGCTCTGTAGACACCGTGACTGAAATTGACTAGATCTGTAGACCAGGAGCTTGTATTGACCTGCTCTGTAGACACCATGACTGAAATTGACTAGATTTGCAGCCTGGTCGCTGAAATTGACTAGATCTGTAGACCAGGAGCTTGTATTGACCTGCTCTGTAGACACCATGACTGAAATTGACTGGCTCTACAGACAAAATGCTTGAACTTGCAGCTTCATATTGACCTGCTCTGTAGACTCCATGTCTGAAATTGACTGCTGCTGAAAACACACTGAAATTAACCAGCTCTGAGGACCTGGAGTTTAAAATCGACCCATTAAGAAGACTTTGTGCCTGAAATTGACTAATTCTGCAGACCCAGCACTGAAATTAACTAGATCTGCAAATCTGGCACTTAAAATGGGCCATCTCTGCAGAGCCAATGTTGCAAATGACCAGATCTGCAGTCCTGCAGCTTTATATTGATTACTATCAAGGCTCCATGTCTAAAATTGACTAATTCTGCAGGTCAGAGCTGAAATTAACCCACTCTGCAAACATAGTGCTTGAAATCAACCAATTCTGCAGACTGGATCCCTGGAATAGACCAACTGAGCACACCTGGCAGTTGAAATTGACCAGTTCTACAGACTAGGTACCTAAAATTGACAGGCTTGGAAGACCAGTGCTGACACCAATTTTGCAAATGGGATGCCTTGAAACTGACTAATTTTCCAAGTCTGACACTTAAAAATTGATAAACCCTGCAGGCCTGGCACTTCTATTGCTGAATCTCAACCCAAAATAATAATAATTAGGCCCAATTGTCATTTTCATTCTTGGCACTCTGGCTGCAGCCAGGTCCCATCCTCGCTCAAGTGACCGATGGGCTAATTAATAACTGTTTCCTAAGTCCACTTTTCAGTCTGATTAACCTGTGTCTAAGATGGCAAAAACAGTGCAAGCAACTTTTTGTTGCAAAGAATCGGCAGGTATTTCGAAGAAGTGAATATTCAGAATTTTAAAAAGTCTTTTTTAAAGACCGTTTTGGAAGGCTCAAAGCTTTTGCTGCAAACCGTCCAATTTGGGGGATTCGTTCTCTTTCATTTCTCATATTTTTAACCTGTTCAATAAGACCTTTTTTTTCCCCTCCTGGTGAATAAAATCCAGAGAAAAGCAAACACCCACGTAAAAATACCCGGCACCGATCGCTGAAATGCAGAAAGCCAAATCCTGATTAAAAATACGATTTTACCTCTCACGTTCTCTGCTCTTCGAGCCCTGATCCTAAATGCCGGTGAGGAGAAGAATGAAAAGGGTTTTATCCAAGCCAAGTCAGAATTATTATTCCTGAATAAGTTTCCATTGCATTCCAGCAAGAATGCACAGAATGCATTTTTTGAAAATGGAGATTTTGCTGGCAGTTGAGAATTTAAGTTTCAGGGATAATATGTAACATCTACACAGTGTTTTTCACATGTGATGCATGGACTCTTGTGATGGGTGGGCTTCGACTCCCAGAACCCCCCAACCAGCATGCTTTAAGAGGGGAGGACTTCAACTCCCAGAATCCCACAGCCAGTGTCCTTTAAGAGGGGCGGACTACAACTCCCAGAATTCCCCAGTCAGCCTGTTTTAAGAGGGGTGGAAATTGTAAATATTTTTTTAAAAAGCAAAATCTAAGACCTCCATTATCTCGGGAATTTAATAACAATTTAGAAAACCAGGGGTCTTTTGGGGGATAAGCTGAACATTATTTTTTCCTTATTTTTCTGGCTACCATTATCCCATCCTGATTTCACTAGAAGGTGAATAACCCAAATTCACACCAAGCAGAGTGGGTTTCTTCCGGTGGTGGGATTCAAATAGGTGAACAACCGGTTCTCTGTGTGGATGCCGCTTCCAGGGCAAGAAAAAATTAGCTACCGGTTCTGCCGAAGTTGGGTGAACCGGCTGAATCCCACCACAGTTTTCTTCTCCTTTAACGCTTGTGTTCAAATTCAACCAAACAAACCAGCATCAGGCTAACTAATTTTTTTAATTCAGAGAATTTATACGGCCACCTTCCCACTTTCAGCGACTTTAGACGGCTTATGAAAAAAACTAAAAAACCCCCCGATAGAGATAGTCCTTGAGTTACAACAGTTCGTTTAATGGCCGTTCAAAGTTACAACGGCTCTGAGAAAGACCGTTCATAACCATCTTTCACACAACCACAACTGTGGTGATAAAGTTCATAAAATGGGGAAAACTCATTTAACAACTGTCTCACTTAGCAGTGGAAGATTTGGGCTCAGCTGTGGTTGTAAGTTGAGGTATTAAAAAGGATAAAAACAACAAACACCCCCCAAGGTCTGAAAGGAAAACCAGAGAATCCGTGACCAAGAATGTTGGTTTGTTGGTAGATTGGAGATGTCGAATCTTTGACCTCTTCCAGAAATAGATTCCTTCCTTTGTCCCTTTCTTCATTTTTCATCAGCCAACGGAGAAAAATTGCCAATCAGCAGATCTTGGAAAAATTAACGATTTACCAAGTGGTTGTGATTGTGTAACACCGGGTGTTATGGCCGCACTTGACAAAGTAACCTTTGCTTTCGAATGCCAGGCAGGTGGACTTCCTCACAATCTCAAATAAATAATATTTTATTACTTAATAAAATTATTACATTACTTAAGAACTCCACTTAACCAGCATCTGAGTAACCAACCTGGTTTCCTTTCATCCAAATGTAGGTTTAACCGACATTCGGCAGGTCCTTACATAGCCTTCAAATTAAATACAGGTAAGTCCTTGACCTACAATCACCATTCAAAGTTACAACCGCACTGAATAAAGTGATTTATAGCCGGTCCTCAGACTTACAACTGTTGCAGCATATGAAATGGTCATGTGATCAATATTTGGTTGCTCAGCAACCGGTACATATGTATCATGGATGCAGATCGAGTGAACGCCAATTGAGTTTGTTTTTTGTTTTTCCTTTTAATTTATTAATTTATTGTTTTTAATTACTATCTTTGTACTTCACTGCAGGTAATCCTTGACTTATGACAGTTCATTCAGTGACCATTTGAAGTTATGATGGCAATAATAATAAAAAAAAAAGAATTATGGTTGTTTTTCACACTTCTGACGGTTGCAGCATCCCTGTCACGTCATCAGAATTCAGACGCTTGGCAACTGACTCGTATTTATGACGGTCGCAGCATCCTGGGGTCAAGTGATCCCTTTTTGTGACCTTCTGTCAAGCAAAGCAATGGGGAAGCCAGATTCACTTAATAACCATGTGACTCACTTAACAACTGCAGTGATTCACTTAACAACTGTGGCATAAAATGGGGAAAAATTCACTTAACAACTGCCTCATTTACCAACTGGAGATTTGGGCTCAACTGTGGTCGTAAGTTGAGGACTACCTGTTACATTCAATTTATTTTTAATTTTTGGCGATGATGGACATGTCTTTATCCCGAGAAAGTTTAAACTCAGTTACTGAGGATCGATTAATATGGGCTTTTGCAGAAAGAGCTAGGTCAATGTTTTTTAAAAAAATAATGCGATTTAAAACAAATAGATGCATATTTTTTGTAAGGGAAAGAGCGCTGTGGGGGGGGCAGGGAGGGTTGTTGTCAGCCAACAAGCAACACATTGTGGGTCCCAGATGTACGACTTGAGTCATAAAATTCACCCCCCAAATTCTCTGTGTCTCTGATGTGATTCAGCCCGTACGGTACCCTTGCAATCTGACTTTTTGGAAAATTACAATACTGTGCAGTGATTAGGAAGGAATCTGGAGATTTGATCCATTGCTGGCAACATTGACGTCAGTAGGACTTCTCTGGAGCAAGCGGTTTGGACGGGTTTTCTACGGAGGTCTCTCATCTGAAACAGCCCACGATTCTTAAGTACATATTTATTTAGGTTACCCCAGCCTGAAATAGACACATTGGTGGTTGTTTGAAGGAACGCCTGTTCTGCTCCCAGCCGCCAGAATGGGACACACAGCCAGTTGTGGAAGGGGAGCACATATATGTTAGAGGGAGGAAAGAAAGAAAGAAAGAAAGAAAGAAAGAAAGAAAGAAAGAAAGAAAGAAAGAAAGAAAGAAAGAAAGAAAGAAAGAAAGAGGAAGGAAGGAAGGAAGGAAGGAAGGAAGGAAGGAAGGAAGGAAGGAAGGAAGGAAGGAGAGAGAGAGAGAGGGAGGAAGGAAGGAAGAAGTGAGGAGAAGGAAAGGAAGAGAGGAAGGAAGGAAATAAAAAGAAGGAAGGAAGCAAAAAGAAAGGAGAAGGACAGGAAGGGAGGAAGGAAAGATAAAAGAAGTGAAGGAAGGAATAAAAGAAGGAAAGGAAGCAAACGAAGGAATAGAGGAAGGGAGGAATAAAGGAAGCTTACAAAATGTTCTTTCCTCCCTCCCTTCCTTTCTTTCTGCCTTCCTGCCTTCCTACCTTCCTTTCCTTCCCTTCCCTCCCCTCCCCTAACTTTCCTTTCCTTTCCTTTCCTTTCCTTTCCTTTCCTTTCCTTTCCTTTCCTTTCCTTTCCTTTCCTTTCCTTTCCTTTCCTTTCCTTTCCTTTCCTTTCCTTTCCTTTCCTTTCCTTTCCTTTCCTTCCCTTCCCTTCCCTTCCCTTTCCTTCCCTTCCCTTCCTTCCCTTCCCTTCCCCTTCCCCTTCCTTCCCTTCTTTCCCCCTTCCTGTCTTCTTCCCTTCCGTTCCCTTCCGTTCCCTTTCCTCCCTTGCTTCCTCTCTTCTTCTCTTGCTTCCTCTCCTCCCCTTCCTTTTCCATAAAAATAAGATTGCCAGCCTCCCCTCCCCTCCCTTCTTTCCCCCTTCCCATATTCTTTCCTCCCCTCCCCTCCCCTCCCCTCCCCCTTTTTATTTTTCTTTCCGTCAGGGCAGTCTCTCTGACTGCCCTTCATTTTATCTCCTCCCGATGGAGCAGGGAAATGGGTTACAGCCGCTGGATAAAATCATTCAGCCACACAAAGTCTCCAGTCCTCATTGACTTGGCTCTCTTCTGCCTGAATTGGCACACGGGAGAAGGAGAGAAGGCCTCACTTGTTGCACCCAGGTAAAGCCCTTATCAGCTTCCCGCCTCGTGGTTTGCTTCTCCCCCACCCACCCCCCGCTTCTGATTTGGCACGGCTCACTGTTGGTGCAGAATAAAACAATAGCAGAGCTGGAAGGGACCTTGGAGGTCATCTAGTCCAACCCCCTGCTCAGGCAGGAGACCCTATACCATTTTTTTATTTTTTTTTAATTCCATTTATATCCCGCCCTTCTCCGAAGACTCAGGGTGGCTTACAAGCTTAGCAGTAGCCTTCATTCTATGTGTGCCTGGCTGAGGAATTCTGGGAGTTGAAGTCCACAAGTCATCAAAGGGCCAAGTTTGAAGATCCCTGAACTAGACATACCCAATTCCAGTAACCGTTCTTCATATATTTTAGCCTCTGGTCTCCTAATCATCTTTATTGCTCTTCTCTGCACTTTTCCTAGATGTCTTTTTTATATCGTGGCAGCCAAAACCAGATAAAAAGAGGTAAATTTTATTTATTTATTTTTTATTTTAATTCCATTTATATCCCGCCCTTCTCCAAAGACTCAGGGCGGCTTACAAGCTTAGCATTTTCTATGGCTGTACACGGCCACAAGCCAGCCATGGTTTTTCAGCAAACCAAATTGGGGATCCGAACTCTCCTGCAACTTTTCACATGTTAAAACAGAACATTCTGAAAAAGAGATTTCAACACTGGTGGAATTCCAGTTTGGGTGATAATAAGGAAAAGGGAGAACACAGCTGGTCCTTGACTTACAACTTTTCGTTTAGTGACCGTTCAAAGCTATAATGGCACTATCATAAGTTTGCACACTTCTGACCGCGTCATCCCCATGGTTATTTGATCAACATTTCAACACTGGGCAACTGACTCATATTTATGATGGTCGCAGTGTCCCAGGGTCACCTGATCCCCTTTTGCCATAAGCAAATTCAATGGGGAAGCCAGATTCACTTAACAATAGCAGTGATTCACTTAATAGCCGTGGCAAAAAAGGTCTTAAATCAAACTGTCTGGGGGATTCTGGGAGTTGAAGTCTTCCCCTCTTAAAGCATCGTTGCTGGGGGATTCTGGGAGTTGAAGTCCTCCCCTCTTAAAGCATCGTTCCTGGGGGATTCTGGGAGTGGAAGTCCACCTCTCTTAAAGCATCGTTCCTGGGGGATTCTGGGAGTGGAAGTCCTCCGCTCCTAAAGCATCATTGCTGGGGGATTCTGGGAGTTAAAGTCCTCCCCTCTTAAATTTGCTAAGTTTGAAATATCTTTTTCTTGATGGTCTCAGCCACTGGCAAACTGAAAAATGATTTTCCCCCCTTTTGCCTGAGGCTATCACAGTGCAATTGACAAAAATAACCACAACATCTTCGCTTCAGTGTGGGTGTTAGAAAGCCATGCCAGTGAAGCATCAGATGCCTTTTCTCAAAATCTGCTGTCAAATAATGATTATCACGCTCCGTTTCATCTCTAGAAAGGTGAGAGATGAGACGATTAAAATGAAATGTCACTGCTCATCGGAGGTCTCTTTTGCTCTTCCTTGCTTGATAGTAAATCTTTGTCCTTCCTACAGTGTGATAAGCAAAATATATTTTGTGGCTTAATCTGGGCTTTGATTATATTTAAAGAAGTGTGGAATAAACCATGCATTCATCCAAGAATCAAAAGCAAACCGAAGCATTGCACTGGAATATTCACCAATATAAATTTTGATATTAAGAAAATAGAGTAGAATACAATAACAGAGTTGGGAGGGACCTTGGAGGTCATCTAGTCCAACCCCCTGCTCAGGCAGGAAACCCTATACCATTTCAGGCAAATGGCTGTCCAGTCTCTTCTTAAAAACTTCCAGTGTTGGAGCATTCACCGCTTCTGGAGGCAGGTTGTTCCACTGGTTAATTGTTCTCACTGTCAGGAAGTTTCTCCTTAGTTCCAAGTTGCTTCTCTCCTTGGTTAGTTTCCGTCCATTGCTTCTTGTCCTGCCTTCGGGTGCTATTTGGAGAATAGCTTGACTCCCTCTTCTTTGGGGCAGCCCTGAGATATTGGAAGACTGCTATCATGTCACCCTTATCCTTCTTTTCATTAAACTGGACACCCCCAATTCCTGCAACATGTTTTAGCCTCCAGCCCCCTGATCATCTTTGTTGCTCTTCTCTGCACTCTTTCTAGAGTCTCAACATCTTTTTTACATTGTGGTGACCAAAACCAGATGCAGTATTCCAGGTGTGGCCTTATCAAGGCCTTGTAAAGTGGTATTAACACTTCACGTGATCTTGATTCTGTCCATCTGTTAATGCAGCCTAGCACTGTGTTGGCTTTTTTGGCCACTGCAGCACACTGCTGGCTCCTATTTAAGTCATTGTCCACTGGGATTCCGAGATCCCTCTCACAGTTACTACTATTGAGCAAGGTACCACCTATTCTATACCTGTGCATTTGGTTTTTCCTGCCTAAATGTAGAATGTTACTTTTTCACCATTGAATCTCATTTTGTTAGATAGCGCCCAGTGTTCGAGTCTCTCCAGATCCTCCTGTATCTTAAGCCTGTTCGGGCCCCGATAAGGATTGACTTATGACCACACCATTGCTTTGGACACAGAGATGTGAATTGTGTTGGAGGCATCTTGCCCGCAGCCCTAGAAAAATGACTTAGGACCATTTTTCACACTTACGACCGTTGCAGCATCCCCATGGTCACAAGATCAATATTCAGATGCTTGGCAACTGATGCGTATTTATGACGGTCACAGAGTCCCAGGGTCACGTGATCCCCTTTGGCGACCTTCTGACAAGTAGGAAGCCAGATTCACTTAACAACCATGTGACTCACTTAACAACTGCAGTGATTCACTTAACAACTGTGGCAAGAAAGGTTGTCAAATGGGGCAATAATCATGTAACAACTGCCTGACTTGGAACAGAAAGTTTGGGCTCAGCTGTGGATATAAGTCAAGAATGACCTGGTAAATCAGGACTTGTGTCATTCACACCCAATTCAGCTGCAGGAGCTCAACACGGAGCTGTCAAAATTTGGGGAGAAAAAGAGGATTTTTGAGGAAGTTTCAAAGTGTGAGTGGGGGAGGGGGGAGGGGAGAAAATTCATTTGCGTCCAGAAGGTTTCCCAAATTTTTGCATATTCTGCAAAATTTCAACCTTAACCCCAGGAAAACAGACACCAAAGTTTGGATCTCTCTGGAAATTCAACACCCTTCAAGGCGTGTTTGGTATGGCTTTGATCCTGCCGAGAGAAACCATCAATTGTGGCTTCTGTTAACAAAAATGTTGGGGTAGAAGGATCAGGACGTTTTGCTAGGATCAAGGTGGCCTGAAATACAGGAGTCTTAGACTGTTCGTTTAGTGACAAGTAAAGTGGCATTTGAGGTTACAGTGGCATTTGAAAAAAGGGACTTATGACTGTTTTTTCCACACTTAACGACTGTTGCAGAATCTCTTGACCTTGAATGTTGGAATAAACCCTAATACCAACCCAGGAGTCTCTGCAGGAAAGCTTGGAAGGAAGAAATGGATGGATGGATGGATGGATGGATGGATGGATGGATGGATGGATAGATGGATAGATGGATAAAAGAACAGATGGGTAGATGGATAGATGGAGGAATGGACAGACAGATATGGATAGATAGATAAGCAGATGGAGATAGATAGATAGATAGATAGATAGATAGATAGATAGATAGATAGATAGAAAGATAGATAGATGAGAGATATAGATTAGATGGATAGATTGGATGGATGGATGGATGGTGGGTGTACAAATATAATATAGATATAGATAGATAGATATAAATAGATGTACATGGATAGGTGTTTGCATGGATAGATAGATGCTAGATGGTTGGCAGATAGATAGATGGATATAGATAAATATATAGATGGATGGATGGATGGATATGTTAGTTACAAATAGATATCTAAATGAATGGAGATAGATAGATAGATAGATAGATAGATAGATAGATAGATAGATAGATAAGCAGATGGAGATAGATAGATAGATAGATAGATAGATAGATAGATAGATAGATAGGCATATGGAGATAGATAGATAGATAGATAGATAGATAGATAGATAGATAGATAGATAGATAGATAGATAAGCAGATGGAGATAGATAGATAGATAGATAGATAGATAGATAGATAGATAGATAGATGATGATATTGATCAGAGATGGAAAGATTGGATGGATCGGTGGATAGACAGATATAGATAGATATAAATGAATGGACAGAGAGATAGAGACAGACTGACAGATAGATAGGTAAGTAAGTAGGTAGATCAATAGAGATGGACAGACAGACAGACAGAATAACGGAATGGGTCCTCTGGGGCCAACCTCCTCTTTCCAGCCCTCCTTCAGAGCCCATGGAGGTAAACTCAGCCCATCTTGCAAGCAGCTCCAAAGACCTGGGTCGGGTGTCCTTCGGAGGGAGATAGGCAGAGCAACCTTCGGACTTTGTTTTCTTCAAGCCAGGAATGGGTGTGATTTATGGCTGAGTGGAGAAAGTTACACAGATTAATATTTCCCCTCTGGTTCAAAAGCAACCTCCAGGGTCAGTGAACCCAGGCCGATGGCCCACTAACTGGTAAAGATGGGAAGGAAATGACAAAGAGGCTTGAAACACGAATTTTGGGGGCTGCACCCTCCAACAAAGTACAGATAGTCCTCGACTTACGACAGTTCATTAAGTGACTATTCGAAGCTGCAACGTACTGAAAAAAGGGACCTATGACTGTTTTTCACACTTACGACTGTTGCAAGCATCCCCATGGCCGTCTGATCAAAACTGGCCACTGACTCATATTTACGATGGTCGCAGTGTCCCAGAGTGAGGGACCCCCTTTTGTGACCAACGGACAAGCTAAGTCATTGGGGAAGTCAGATTCACTTAACAACCGCGTTGCTGACTTAAAAATGGCAGCAATTCACTTAGCAACCGTGGCGAGAAAGACCATCAAACGAGGCAAAACTCACTGAACAACTTTCTCACTTAGAAGCAGAAATTTACTAAGCATGGTTTCCGAGATCTCAGTTTTCCCAAATCTCAATTTTAGAGAAATCTTGTCTTTCCCAAATCCTAGTTTGCGAAAAGAAAGAAACAAACAAACGAAAACAAATTTTGCTTGCAACCGCTTTATTTCAAATAAATCACTCACAAACGGGTTAAATTCTAAATTCCTATTCTGCCTTCTGCTGCAGCTGCTTTCCATTAAAAAGAAGGTTATAAAAAAAATAGGAAAAGTGGTAAAGAAATTGTTGGCTAATGTGTAATTTGGCCTCTATGCAGCAAGCCGGAACAAGGATTTTTTTTTCTTTAAATACATTGGTGAAAAAAAGCAAAAAAAAAAAAAAAGGAATGTGTTAAGTCATTAACCGAAATGACTTCGAAATTTGGACCCAGTTTTGTGTTGAAAAATGTCTAAATTTATCCTGGATTCTCAGAGCTTGCTGTAACTTGGATGCCAAAGTCCATATAAATTACTGGTAGTCCATTCATTTAGTGACCAAATTTACAACGGGACTGAAAACAGTGACTTACTATTAGGACATTCTGGGCTGGATTGTGGTCGTAAGTAATGTATTTGAGGAGGCGATGATGTTATTTAGTCTACACAATTCTTCGGTTCTTCTTTGTGGGGTTTTGTGTGTGTGTGTGTAGGAGAGAATAAATATTGTACGGATAAGCGAAAATTAAACCTGTAGTAGAAGGGACGCGGTGGCTCAGTGGGTTAGGATGCTGAGCTTGTCGATCAGAAGGTCGGCAGTTTGGCAGGTGGAATCCCGAGTGCCGCGTAACAGGGTGAGCGCCTGTTACTGGTCCCAGCTTCTGCCAACCTAGCAGTTCGAAAGCACGTAAAAATGCAAGTAGGAAAATAGGGACCACTACGGAGGGGAGGTAACGGCGTTCCGTGCGCCTTTGGCGTCTAGTCATGCCGGCCACATGACCACGGAGACGTCCTCGGACAAGCGCTGGCTCTTCGGCTTTGAAACGGAGATGAGCACCGGCCCCTAGAGTCAGAAACGACTAGCACGCATGTGCGGGGGAACCTTTACCTTTACCTTTTAGTAGCTTTATGAAGGGGTCGAATTGTTGCTGGCATCACAACCTCTTGTAGCCATGTTGTGGGATCTCAGAAGGCACATCTTGATAGGAAGAACAGCCAAGCAATGAATGGACTGTTTGTTGAACCTCTGTGTGATTGTGCACTTGTTTCCCCCTCACTGTGTGCAGAGGGGTTGGACTACATGACCTTGAAGATCCCTGCCAAGTCAAGGTGTCAGGTTTAGTCCTTGACAACCTCAGTGATTCTCCCAAACTTAACTAGAAGCTGTAAGGCTTGGTGTTTTTGGGCTAATTCTCCTAAGATTTGCTTGCCGCACAAACATTTAATAAATAAATAAATTAGAAATGTATGCCTAAGTGGCATTAACAGGAACAAACCGTACATCTCCCAACTCTGCGGACAGAAAGAGACTGAATGATTATTGTGGTTTTTTTTTAAGGTCCGCCTGATTAATTATTGCTTAAAATAACAGGAGGGAAGTGCGAACTGGCGATAAGTCGGGAGGGAAACGAGGGACCAGATTTGCTGACTGCGCAGAAGAAGAATAACGAGGTAGAAGGTGAAGTGAAGAAGCACAGAAGACTGTTTCAAATGGACATACAGGCAGCGCTATAGGACCAGATTCGAAGTTTCGATCCGTTTTGACAATGCTTGTTAAATGAGCACAACTGTCCTTCAGCAAACACCATGGTTGTTAAATGAAAGTTGCGGTTGTTAAGCAAATCCATTTGTCCCAATGGGTTTTTTTTTTTGGCTGGAAGTTCAGACTGTAGCAAGGACACCACAGTCTTCCTCCTCCTCCTCCTCCTCCTCCTCCTCCTCCTCCTCCTCCTCCTCTCCACAACACCCCCCTCCCTTCTAGCACTGATGATGTTATCTAGTTGAGTCATGAGACGTCTGCAAGGAAACCACCCAGCTCAGGAAGCACCAAGGACCCCACAGTCCTCCTCCTCCACCTCCTCCTCCTCCTCCTCCACCACCTCCTCCTCCTCCTCCTCCTCCTCCTCCTCCTCCTCCTCCTCCTCCTCCTCCAACCCCACTCCCTTCTAGCCCTGATGATGTTACCTAGTTGGGTCATGAAACATCTGCAAGAAAACAAACCGGCTCAGAGAGCACCAAGGACCCCACAATCCTCCTCCTTCTCCTCCTCCTCCTCTTCCTCCTCCTCCAACTCCCCTCCCTTCTAGCACTGATGATGTTATCTAGTTGGGTCATGAAACAACTGCAAGGAAACCACCCAGCTCAGAGAGCACCAAGGACCCCACAGTCCTCCTCCTCCTCCTCCTCCTCCTCCTCCTCCTCCTCCTCCTCCTCCTCCTCCTCCTCCTCCTCCTCTCCTCCTCCTCTTCCTCCTCCTTCAACCCCCCTCCCTTCTAGCACTGATGATGTTATCTAGTTGGGTCATGAGACGTCTGCAAGGAAACCACCCAGCTCAGAGAGCACCAAGGACCCCCACAATCTTCCTCTTCCTCCTCCCTGCAACCCCCCCCTCCCTTCAAGCGTTGACGATGTTCCTAGTTAGGTTATGAAAGGTCAGGTTCAGAGGACCCCACAGTTCAATCCTGAGCTAAGAGCTTCTGTAGTATCCAGAGCAGGTCTTGTGTATGGCTCCTGGGAGTTCACAAGGGTCCTTCACAACCGTGTGAAGGCTTTTTATTGTATGTTGGGCAGGAACGTCTTTTTTTAAGCTAACGGGAACATCTATTTTAGTGATTACAGGCCACCCTTTCTGACAGTTTGACACCAGGCCATTAACACATATAGCAGTCCCGCAAGCTACAATCTCCAAATTTGAGCCGTTCTTCGCCAACCTTCTGCCGCACCCCAAAATTAGAAGGGGTGAATTTAGAAAGGCCTTCCTCCCCTTTTGGTTGTAATTAGCAAGCCGTTTTCTTCCCGGGCCTCGCTGCTCTGAAAGCTGAGTTTGTTCTTTGCAACTCTCATTTGCAGTTTAAATAAAACCAGTTTGTTTTCCCAGGACACAAAGCTATAATCATGGTGTCATAAACACACAGGGTATAAAAAGAAGAAGAAGAAAAAAAAAAAAACCTGGGGGGGAAAGGGATAAAATTAGAACATTGCTAAATAGTCAAGTTTTTTTGCCCATTTGGCTCTGTGGTTTGCAGTTAAAATAGAGAGAGGATCAAACTAAGTTAGCCCTTTGTCCCTCTTAAGATGACTTGGAGCGAAAATGTTAGTTCATGACTTACAACAGCTCGTTTAGTGGCCGTTGAAAGTTACAACCACACTGTAAAACAAGACTTATGACTGTTCTTCACACTTATGACAGATGCAGCATCCCCGTGCTCATGTGATCAAAATTCAGACACTTGGAAACTGACTCATACTTATGACGCTTGAGACGTCCCAGCGTCATGTGTTCCACTTTTGTGACTTTCCGGCAAGCAAAGTTAAAATAGGGAAGGCAGACTCATTCCACAACTGTATGGCTAACTTAACAACTGCAGTCATTCGCTTAACAACAGAGCAAGAAAGGCTGCAAAATGAGGCAAAACTCACTTAAATGTCTGGTTAGCAACAGAAATTCTGGGCTACATTGTGGTTATAAGTCAAGGACTGCCTGTATAATATGATCTCTCTTTTTTCTGAAAAGCTTCTATTCCACTCCTAGGTCATTTCTTGAAAGGATCAATCGATTCCTCGGCTGCCAAAGCGACAAGTCCATTTGTCTTCCTGGATCTCCAGGTCCTTTGAGATTCCCAACGGCAACTTTTCAGCAAAATCTATCCATGAATCAGAGGAAAGGCAGACGCTCCATCCTGTCGCGTTCCCCTTGTTGAAAAATCTACTTTCTGAAGTCCAAATGATTTAGCCGCCCAGAGTTACCCAGTGGTAAGCTGGGTGGCCAATAAATTTGATTTTTTCTTATTTTAGATTTTAGAAAGAAAGAAAGAAAGAAAGAAAGAAAGAAAGAAAGAAAGAAAGAAAGAAAGAAAGAAAGAAAGAAAGAAAGAAAGAAAGAAAGAGGAAGGAAGGAAGGAAGGAAGGAAGGAAGGAAGGAAGGAAGGAAGGAAGGAAGGAAGATAAGGAAGGAAGGAAGGAAGGAAGGAAGGAAGGAAGGAAGGAAGGAAGGAAGGAAGGAAGGGTGAAAGGAAGAGGAAGGAAGGAAGGAAGGAAGGAAGGAAGGAAGAAAAAGAAAGAAAGAAAAAAGAAAGAAAGAAAGAAAGAAAGAAAGAAAGAAAGAAAGAAAGAAAGAGAAAGGAATGAAGGAAGGAAGGAAATGAAAGGAAGATAGGAAGGAAGGAAGTGAAAGGGAGGAAGAAAGGGGAAGGAAGGGTAAAAGGAAGATAGGAAGGAAATGAAAGGAAGATAGGAAGGAAGGAGGTGAGAGGGAAGAAGGAAGGAAGGGTGAAAGGAAGATAGGAAGGAAATGGAAGGAAGATAGGAAGGAAGGAAGTGAAAGGAGGAAAGGAAGGAAGAAAGAAGGTGAAAGGGAAGAAAGAAGGAAGGGTGAAAGAAAGATAGGAAGGAAGGAAGAAAGAAAGGAAGGAAGGAAGGAAGGAAGGAAGGAAGGAAGGAAGGAAGGAAGGAAGGAAGGAAGGAAGGAATTCTGGAGACAATGTCTTGAGGAGAGAGAGAAATGAGGTCATTTTTATATCTGAACATGGAGAGGCGTGTTTTCTGATGTTCTAGCAGAGTATTGGGCAACCTTAGCAATTTCAAGATGGGCAGACTTCAACTCCCAGAATTCCCCAGCCAGTTATGGGGATTCTGGGAGTTGAAGTCCACCCATCTTAAAACACGCTGGCTGGGGAATTCTGGGAGTCAAGATTCACACATCTTCAGGGCGCCAAGGTTGAAAAACATGCTTTACAGTTTCTTTCTAGAATTTAGTATTTCACTAAGTAAATCTCAACCTCCGATCGATATAAATAGCAGCCACTACACTGATACCCGTTTCAAAGGGCAAGTTAATTACGATTATGATTATTATTTAATCTAGCCTCCCACCCCAATGGACTCTGGGAGGCCTATATAATATTATTAATGATTAAAACAATGCAAAGCAGTTCGGACTTAAAGCAACTGTATGTGGCGCTCCCATATTTTAAGCTCTTTCATTTAAAAGCGAAACAACAAAACTATGTTCTGCGCAAAAAACCCCCCAAACAGAACAGGGAAAATGGTACCCAAAAGCCTGTTGATGGTTTTCTTGCAAAAAAGATGCTTAAAACATTTACACCTATGAGCTAACAAAAGTGGGGGTCCTGGGACTGATTTTGTACCAGGTAAATGCATCTAAAAAGCTGGCTGGGGAATTCTGGGAGCTGAAGCCCACATTTCTTTGAGTTGTCAAGATTGAGAAACATTGGCATAGATCAGTCATAAAAGTGCCAAGTTTGAAGACCCCTGGTCTGGATCCAAGCCCGCAGTTTCGTCAAAATGGCCAACTGAGGAATTCTGGGAGTTGAAGTCCACCAGTCATAAAAGGGCCAAGTTGGAAGACCCCAGAGGGTCTGGATCTAAGCCCGCAGTTTCGTCAAAATGGCCAACTGAGGAATTCTGGGAGTTGAAGTCCACCCGTCATAAAAGGGCCAAGTTGGAAGACCCCAGAGGGTCTGGATCTAAGCCCGCAGTTTCGTCAAAATGGCTAACTGAGGAATTCTGGGAGTTGAAGTCCACCCGTCATAAAAGGGCCAAGTTGGAAGACCCCAGAGGGTCTGGATCCAAGCCCGCAGTTTCATCAGAATGACCAACTGAGGAATTCTGGGAGTTGAAGTTCACCAGTCATAAAAGGGCCAAGTTGGAAGACCCCAGAGGGTCTGGATCCAAGCCCGCAGTTTCATCAGAATGACCAACTGAGGAAGTCCACCAGTCATAAAAGGGCCAAGGTTGCCTACACCTGGCATAGATACTAGACTGCGAAACAGAGATATAGACGCGCTATTCCTCAGAGCAGTTATAAGGACAAATATTGTGATGTATTGGCCTTTTGTATATGTTGTGTTTGCTCTTGTTGCACTGCTTGCTAATTGCTTGCATTCAATTGCTAAGTGCTAGTTGTGTATTTTGTAACGGTTGCTATCCGGGCCAAACTGGTTGTCTCTAGCCGGCTAAGTAGGTCTTTGGGCGGGAAACCTAAGCTTCAAACCTATTGGTCGCCACCTATTGGCCAACCGTATAAATAGCTGCGCAGCAGCTCCTATGTTGCTTCTGTTATGTTCTGACCTTCAATAAAGCCTGTTGCCGTTTTGAACCTTCGGTCTCGCTCAATGCCTGTAGGAACCGCTACACAACAAATATCATCCACCTTAACAAGTTCCGTTTCTGAATCTATTTCTATCCATGCATTATATATCCTTCTTATATGTGCAGGACTTTGCTCTCTAATTTGTTTAACCAAATTTTCATCTACTATGGAAATACCAATTATCTGATCCTGTATCCATCTAGCTTGTAACTGCCCATACTGGAACCAAGTTTGTACTATCTTTTCTTCTTTTAAAATTTTAAATGGCTTTAATTGCCATACATTTCTTTCCAATCTAAGAATTTATTTATATGTAATCACATCATGCTTAAATCCCACATTTATATTTTCTATCGCATGTTTAGGTATTACCCAAATTGGAATTTTAAAATTCAACTTATAACGATATTTTTTCCAAACTCGCAACAGGGCATATCTTAATATATGTTTTTTAAAAACATTATCCACTTTTTAGTCATACAATAAATAAGCATGCCAACCATATAACAAATCATATCCTTCGATATTCAATAATCTCCCTTGTGTTAAATTAAACCAATTACTAATTGATGATAAAATGGGCCCAGAATATTCAAGAACCTATAGCGATGGATACTTGGGAAACAATCTGGATCAGAAATGTAAAATTTACACAGGCAAAAAATTTAAGAGAGAATTTTTATAAGATGTTTTATAGATGGTATTTAGATCCTAAGAAATTGGCATGTATGTATTCAAACTATCAGCCTAAATGCTGGAGGTATGGTTGTGATGATGCAACGTATTATCATATATGGTGGACTTGTAAAAAAGTTAAAGCTTTTTGGATTAAAATTTGGTGGAATATGCAGAAGATATTTAAGAAAAAGATAAAGTTTTCTCCACAATTATTTTTGCTGGGTATTACTATAGACTCTACTGCTATAGAAACTAAATTGATGTTGTATTTAATAACGGCAGCAAGACTTTTGGTAGCGCAATATTGGAAGAAGGAGGATTTGCCTACTATAGAAGAATGGACTTTAAAATTTTTGAACCTGGCAGAAATGGCAAAAATTTCAGCATATTTGAAAGACCATTCGCAACAAAGATATATCTTGGAATGGAGAAGATGGATTGATTTTATTCAGAATAAATATGGGACCAAAAAGTTTCATTTAGCATTTGAATAAGTAGTAGATTTATAAGATTTATTTTTAGTTATTTTTAAGGAGAGTTAAAGTTCGATAGGATTTAAAGTGTTATTATAGTTAGTTAGCATATTATAGTTTAAGATTGTTAGGGTTAATACCCTGTATTACGCTCTTGGAAGTCGAGGGGGGAGGGGGAGGGAGGGGAAATTGGGTGGGGATGGGGGAGGGGTGGGTCTTGTGTTTATAATGTATTTGTAAAACTTTTTAACAAAAGAAAAAAGAACAAAAAGAAAAAAAACAAATATCATCCACCTGTCTCTCTAAAATTACATCCTCATATGCTTCTAATTCTATAAACCAGGAAGTGCTATAAAATCAAGTTTAAGTTTCAAGTTTTATTTAATTTGTATACCGCCCTTCTCCTTGGTAGGGACTCAGGGCGGTTCACAGGGCATATATAAAAAGACAATACAAAAATTAAAAAAGATTAAACCCATGCCCAGTTAAACAGTAATACAAATCTAAAACAACAAATTAACACCCATAATCCCCCGTCAGGCCAGACCAGCCATTTCAAATAGGTGGGTCTTCAGGCCACGACGGAAAGTTCGGAGGTCTGATGCCGTCCGGAGCTCCACCGGCAGTTGGTTCCATAATGCCGGAGCGCCCACAGAGAAGGCCCTCCCCCTGGGGGCCACCAGTCGGCATTCCTTGACTGGCGGCACCCTGAGGAGGCCCTCTCTGTGGGCGCGCACAGGGCGGAGGGGAGTTGATGC
This sequence comes from Vipera latastei, assembly GCA_024294585.1. Classification (NCBI taxonomy): domain Eukaryota; kingdom Metazoa; phylum Chordata; class Lepidosauria; order Squamata; family Viperidae; genus Vipera; species Vipera latastei. The sequence continues at coordinate 3,371,966 of CM044371.1, forward strand.
CGGCAGCAGGTGGTCCCTGAGGTATCCCGGACCCATGCCATGTAGGGACTTAAAGATCGTAACCAAAACCTTGAACCTCACCCGAAAGACAACTGGTAACCAATGCAGCTCGCGGAGCAAAGGTGTAACATGGGAGTACCGGGAAACTCCCAAGACAACTCTCGCGGCCGCATTCTGTACCAGTTGGAGCCTCCGAGTGGTCTTCAAGGGAAGCCCCATGTAGAGAGCATTACAGTAGTCAAGGCGAGAGGTCACGAGCGCATGAGTGACCGTACACAGGGCATCCCGGTTCAGATAGGGCCGCAACTGGCGCACCAGGCGAACCTGGGCGAAAGCCCCCCTAGTCACGGCCACTATATGATCTTCCAGGGTAAGCCGTGAATCTAGGAGGACTCCCAAGTTGCGAGCCCTATCCACGGGGGGTAAAAGCTCACCCCCCATAGAAAGAGATGGAACATTTTGAATGTCCCGGGATGCCGGAATGTACAGCCACTCAGTCTTGTCAGGGTTGAGTTGAAGTCTGTTCCTCCCCATCCAGACCCGAACCGCCTCCAGGCAACGGGACATCACAGCGAGGGCATCACTGGGGTGGTTTGGGGTCGAAAAGAAAAGTTGGGTATCATCAGCATATTGATGATACCCAACTCCAAAACCACGAATGATCTCACCCAGCAGTTTCATGTAGATGTTGAACAGGAGAGGCGAGAGAACCGACCCCTGAGGAACTCCACAAACGAGAGACCTAGGGGCCGACCTCTGCCCCCCTGCCAACACCGACTGCGAGCGTCCCAGGAGATAGGAGGAGAACCACTGAAGAACTGTGCCTCCCACTCCCAATCCCCTGAGACAGTTATCGGCAGATAACTGTCGATAAATCAATCCCCCCCCCCCAATTTTCTCTCCATTAACCGCCGGAACACAGATGCAACATTGATCAATGGTGTCAGGTTAATCTTGCAGTGCTCTGGTTAATAGTTATTAATTAATAACTAAATAAATTATAAATAATAATATCAGTGCTAATCTCGGCGGCCTACCTTCCTTTTAACGCAGCCCACTTTTCTACGATTGCAGAAAATGCAGTTCATTTACTAACCATTCGAAGTTACAACGGTACTGGAAAAAAGGGACTTATGACCATTTTTCATACTTACGGCTTTTGCCGGATCTCCAGGGTCATGTGATCCAAAATTCCTGCGCTTGGCAACTGACTCGAATTTATGATGGTGGCAGTGACCCAGAGTCACGGGATCTCCTTTTGCGACCTTTTGACAAGCAAAGTTGAATCTGTTTTCACTTAACGACCATGTGACTAATTCAACCCTTGCAATGATTCATTTAACAACTGTGGCATGAATGGTCATAAAGTGGGACACTTGATAACTGCTTTGCTTAGTGACAGGTTTTGGGCTGAATCATAAGTCGAGGACCACCTGTAAACATCGTGTCTACTTATCAAGAAAGCCTGAATTTCCCCATTTCAATATTTGTGTGAATATATCAAGTTCAGGATTTATTATGACTTTTTTTTTAAAAAAAAAAATCCTCCTCCACCAAAAAAAGCATTATATTATCAGGAAGGCACCTGGATGTATATATAATACTTCTCAAGGGCTATTTTTATTTTATTTTGATTTGTGTAGAGGAACTATATATATATATAGTATAAAGGTAAAGGTTCCCCCGCACGTGCGTACTATATATATATATATATTTGCAAATGCTTTCTCTTAATATAAAGCTTGCTTATACAGACTTTCTATTTCTGTCTGAAATTTTCCCTGGTGTACATTTATAAAATGAGGAAACACGTGTGAAAACATGTGTAATAACAACAACATTTCAGGTCCTTTGTAGGCGCAGAAATGAGAGAGATTTTTTATTTATTTATTTACAAGCTCTGGAAATTTACAGTCTCCAGCAACCTTAAAAACCCAGTTCAGAGTTTCTTAACAATTCTTGCAAATTGAAGACTTCTGGACTTCAGCTCCCAGAATTCCCCGTTGCTGTGGTCACTTGGTTAAAATTTGGGTGTTTGGCAACTGACTTGTATTTACGACTGTTGCAGCGTCCTGCGTCGTGTGATCCCCATTTGCGACCTCCCCAGCTGGCCTGTGACAAGCAAAGTCAATGGGGGAAGCTGATTCACTTAACAACCGCATGGATCACTTAACTGCAGTGCTATGCTTAACGACCATGGCCAAAAAGATCGTAAAATCGGGAATGACTCACTTAACGACCACCTTGTTAGCCATGGAAGTTCAGGTCCTAATTGTGGCTGTAAGCCGTGGTTCACCTCTTATCTTCACTGCAATGGCTGAATGCCAGTCTTCTCTCTTTCAGGTTTTTTTTTAAAGCCAACTGGGAAAAGAAATGATAAAATTATATTCCCAAGCTCGATTAGGACTCTGACTTTTCGTTAAATTTCTGGATGACCCACGGAAGAGAGAGAGAGAGAATGAAACAGAAAGAAAGAGTGACAGGGAAAGAGATAGGGAGAGAGAAAAAGACAGGAAGAGAGAGAAACACAGACAGAAAGAGAGAGGAAGAGAGAGAGAGAAAGAAAGGGAGAAACAGAGAGAGGAAGAGAAAGAAAGAAAGAAAGAAAGAAAGAAAGAAAGAAAGAAAGAAAGAAAAAATAAAAAGAAAGAAAGAAAGAAGAAAGAGAAAGAAAGAGAAAGAAAGAAAGAAAGAAAGAAAGAGAAAGAGAAAGAAAGAAAGAAAGAAAGAAAGAAAGAAAAAAGAAAAAAGAAAGAAAGAAAGAAAGAAAGAAAGAAAGAAAGAAAGAAAGAAAGAAAGAAAGAAAGAAAGAAAGAAAGAAAGAGGGAGAGAGGCAGAGAGGAAGAGAGGGGCGGAAAAAGGAAGAGGAAAGGAAAAAGGGAAGAGAGAGAAAGAGAAAGAAAGAAAAGAGAAACAGAAAGAAAAAGAGAAAAAGAAAAAAGAATGAGAGTGAAAGAAAAAGAGAGAAAGAGAGAAAGACAGGAAAGAAAGAGAGACAAAGAAAGGGACAGAGAAAGAGAGAGAGAGAAAGAGGGAAAGAAAAAAGAGTGAGAAAGAGAAAGAAAAAAAGAGAAAGAATGAGAGAGAGAGAGGAAGAATTTTGCCTCCAAATTCCCACCAATATTTTCTGAAAGGGATTGCTGACTTTTTAATTTATTATTCCAAAACGCAGGGCCAACACAAACCTTTCCTTCCTTTCAAGCGAACTGAAAATCTGAAATATACCTCGGAATCCGATGCCGCTTGGACCACATCAATGGATGGCCCGAAAAATTATGCAAAGCTCCATCAAAAATTCATCATAATAAAATAGAAAGAACAGCCGGCTTTGGCATCGCGAGGGTGAATCAGCGGCAGAGCAGGAGAGTCAGTCAGGAAACAGAAGCGCTGGATTTTCCCCTGGGTGGATTCCAGACCGGCCTCCTCCGCAGGTGAGCCATTCACAAAAAAGGATCTCTTTTTTTTCTGAAAAGCATCTTTAAATTCTGGATGGCCATTAAATTGGGAGAGTCCAAGGATGCCACACCCGTCTTGGAAGCAACAAGTTGTGGCTTTTAACTGGAAGAGGATCCCTTGCACACTTTCTCCAACTCGGCAAGTTGAAGACAGGAAGACTTCCGCTCCCAGAATTCCATGCTGGCTGGGGAATTTTGGGAGCTGAGGTCCACCAAGATAGCTAGGGAATTCTGGGAGTTGAGGTCTATCAAGCTGGCTGGGAATTCTGGGAGTTGAGTTCCACCAAGATGGCTGGGGACTTCTGGGAGTTGAAGTCCCTCATGCTGACTGGGGACTTCTGGGAGTTGAGGTCCCTCACGCTGGCTGGGAATTCTGGGAGTTGAGATCCACCAAGCTGGCTGGGGAATTCTGGGAGCTGAGGTCCCTCACGCTGGCTGGGGAACTCATTCATTCATTTAGTGACCATTCAAAGTTATAATGGCACTGAAAACAGTGATGTATAACTGTTTTTCACATGTTACACTCATGTGATCGAAATTTGGCAACTGTCTTGTAGTTATGACGGCTGCAGCGTCCCTGGGATGGGGTCACGTGATCCCCTTTGGTGACTTTCCAAACAGCAAAATCATTGGGGAAGCCAGATTCACTTAACAACCATATGGCTAAGTTAACAACTGCAGTGATTCACTTAACAACTGTGGCAAGGAAGGGGGTAAAATGGGGGCAAAACTTCCTGAACAGCTGTCTTGCTTAGCAACGGAATTAGGCCATAAATCAAGGCGTACCCAGAGTTAGTCTTTGGATTTGAGACCTGGATGAGGTCAAGAAAAATTCTCAATGCAGGAAGGGAAAAGTCATTTCTGTATTAGAAATAGTCCTTGACTTACAAGCATTCATTTATTAGCCATCTGAATTTCCAGCTGTACTGAAGAAAGTGACGTATGACTGGTCCTCACACTTACGACCATCACAGGGATCAAAATTAAGGCACCTGGCCACCAGTATGTATTTACCATGGTTGCAGCATCCAGCCATTTGCAAGCTTCCTACAAGCAAAGACATTGGAGAATCAGTTTCGTTTAACAACCCCTATGATTCACTTAAAAACTGGAGGGGTTCACTTAACAACCGTGCGGAAAAAAAGCTTATAAAAGTGGGCATGGCTCCCTCAACCACTGCCTTGCTTAACAACAAAAATACAGATCCCAATTGTGGCTGTAAATTGAGGACAACCTGGTGCAATGAGAAATCAGAAACCTCCAAGATTTAAAACTAACTTGAATGTTTTTGTTTTTTCCCCCTGAATTTGAACTGCTGAAATTCAGAATCAAAGATCTGGAATTGCTTATTACCAATTCCCAAATATCCTTTTTTTTTAAAAAAAATATATATATGTATATTTGCACCAACTTGTGGCAGGCAAATTTTTTGGTTTGGTTTTGTTTTTTTTAATTTTTGAAGATGAAAAGGCGATCGGGCCCTCCAATCTCCCTCTTTCTGTGCTTTCCAGGTTTGTGGTGATCTCCTTGTGGTCTCTTCACCCCCCCCCCCCTTTACAGTTTTCATCCCAGATGCCAAAAAGGGGCCCAACTTTAGCGATGCTTAAAGGAGGCTTCCTGTCCCAAAAGGGGTCTTTGGGCTGAATGCAAAAATAAAATAAAATATTCCACAAAATGCAACGGTTTTGCAGGAACCGAACTGCACAGGGAATTTTTTTAAAAAAATCCAGAATAAATTAATTCAGGGATGACAAATTGTCCCTTTCCCACATTTTGGGGTGACGCCCAGTGGAAAAATGGGGGGGAGGGGTAGGCTTCCAAATTAGAACTGGAGGTTGTTCTCCAGGGTTGTTTTGACCAGGAAGGTTTGCCTGACACAGTTTTTTGGACCTGGGTGATTCTCCAATAAATTGGGGTTATTTTTGGCACAGCCAAACCCCAAGTGGGTCTGGCTGCCAAGATCAAAGAAATCTTTTGGCTTGGCGATCTGGGACCCAGCCGGTGGTGCCAAATCCTGCCGCAAAGTTTTGTTCTCTCCGCTGCAAAATTATTTAACTTAAAATGGGGCTGTTTTGATTTTTACGACCTTTGGGCTCCAGGCTTCTGAAGTGAATCGTTGCAGCTGTTAAGTGGATCACTCGGTCATTAAGCAAGTCTCTCTTTGACTTGGCTTGTGGGAAGTCAGTTGAGAAGGCCACCAACGGTGATCACGCGATCCCAAGAATGTGTCGTAAATGCATTCAGTTTCCAAGTGCCCGGATTTCGGATGAAATGAGGTTTGTAAATGCAAGGATTGGTTACAAGCGCCATTTTCCCCACGCTGTCATCATTTCGACCCCAGTCGCTAAACCGACAGTTGTAAGTCAAGGACAAGGGGGATGGCTACTACTGGTAGTCTACAACTGTTTGTTTAGTGACCAAAGTTACAACAGCACGGAAAAAGGGGACGTATGCCTGTTTTTCACACTTTCGACTAGGGCAGCCATCCCCAAGGTCACATGATCAAAACTGCGACGCTTGACAGCTGTTTCCTATTTATGACGGTCGCAGTGTCCCGGGGTCACATGATCCAAATTAAGATCCTTGTCAACTGACTCATATTTACGACAGTCGCAGTGTCCCAGAATCACGTGATCCCCTTTTGCGACCTTCTGACAAGCCAAGTCAATGGGGGAAGCCAGATTCACTTAACGACCGTGTGACTCACTTAACGATTCACTTAACAAGGTGTGGCAAGAAAGGTCACAAAGTGGGACAAAACTCCCTTAACATGTGTCTTGCCTAGCAATTGGAATTTTGGGGTCTACTGTGGTCGTAAGTTGAGGGCTACCTATTTAGAATCATACGGCTGGAAGGGATCTAAGAGGTCTTCTAGTCCAACCTCCTTGCTGAAGACAGGAAACCTTATACCATCCTGCATATTTCAGTCCTGGTAGTCCTCTACTTACGACCGCCCTTGCTGTGAATTTCCATTGTGGTCATTAAGTGAGCAGTGCCCAATTTTACTTTTTTGCCACATTCGTAAAACAGATCACTGCAACTGTTAAGTGAATCATGAGGTCGTTAAGCGAATTTGGCTTCCCCCATTGACTTTGCTTGTCAGAAACTGCAAAGGTCATAAGTACGAGGACTCACTTTTTCCAGTATAGTGTTAAGTTCAAATGGTCATAAGTTGAGAACTAGCTGTGTCCCCTTAGCCTCCTCTTCCTACTACTCTCTGATAGTTGTGACCCCCATATTCTCCGGGTGGTGGTGGTGGTGGCTAGAAACAACCTGCAGTGGAAAAGCAAGGACATAGATTGGGTAGAAAAACCGGAAATTTAGGCAATACAGGTAGTCCTCAACTTATGAGGGTCGTAAATGTGAGGACTGATTGCAAATCCCTCTTTTCAGCACTGTTGCAACTTCAAACGGTCACTAAACCGACAGTTGTAAGCCTGATGACCCTTTTTTCCATGCCGTTAATCATTTTGAATGGTCGCTAAATCGACAGTCGTAAGTCGAGGATTATGTGGACTGCTCCTATTCCAATCGTTAAGGGGAAAGACTTCTCCAAATTTGCAAAAAATAAATAGATACGCAGGCCGCGTTCCTTTCCCTGGCTAATTGGAAGACGGTTTTCTGCATGACATATATGTGTGTGTGTGTGTCTAAATTTTTTTTTATTAGATTGCTAACAAAGAATTAAAGGGAGATTGATATGCATTTCAAACTTATTTGTTTTCATCAGTCTAAATAGTTAACAAGCATTTAACATATATACATGGGACAAATCTTTATTTCCTGTTTCAGCCTATCCTGAAGGCCATCGAACAGGCAGTAGTCACACCGGTGACAGCTCATATATTTGTGTAAATTACTAACAAAGAATTAAGGGAGACTGATATGCATTTCAAACTTATTAGTTTTCATCAGTCAGCCATACCCTTCTAAGATTCGAACCTGGGCTGATTGCAAGTTAGGCAGTTGTTTTCACCTCTAGGCCACAGGATCTCTCTCGCTTAATTCTTTGTTAGCAATTTACACAAATATATGAGCTGTCACCGGTGTGACTACTGCCTGTTCAATGGCCTTCAGGATAGGCTGAAACAGGAAATAAAGATTTGTCCCATGTTTGGGGCCTAGCAAGGTAATCTAAATAGTTAACAAGCATTTGACACATATCTCCCCTTGCTTCTCAAGCTAACAAAGCGAGAGAGATCCTGTGGCCTAGAGGTGAAAACAACTGCCTAACTTGCAACCAGCCCAGGTTCGAATCTCAGAAGGGTATGGCTGACTGATGAAAACTAATAAGTTTGAAATGCATATCAGTCTCCCCTTAATTCTTTGTTAGCAATTTACACACACACACACACACACACACACACACACATATATATATGTAAATTTTTTAGATTGCTAACAAAGAATTAAAGGGAGACTTTGTTAGCAATCTAAAAAATTTACACAAATATGAGCTGTCACTGTTGTGACTACTGCCTGTGGATGGCTTTCGGTTAGGTCGAAACAGGAAATAAGATTTGTCCCATGTTTGGGGCCTAGCAAGGTAATCTAAAATAGTTAACAAGCATTTGACATATATACATATATACATATATATCTATATATCTATATCTATATCTATATCTATATCTATATCTATATCTATATATGTGTGTGTGTGTGTGTGTGTGTATATGTGTGTGTGTGTGTGTGTACATATATATATATTAAAAAAATAATTTTCATAGGCATCTGCTTTCGCTTATGGGAACCCTCTCCCCCCGCCCCCATCAGCCCGCTCCCTGTGAAGTGGTACAGTCCAAGCTGGGCTTAACCACTTTCTTTTGATCTGGGGGGACCAAGATGGCCTCATCCTTGCAATCCAATCCCCATCAATTTAACCCACAAGGGTGAATTATTCATCCAGCCAAAGTTTCCAAAATAGAACACAGTCCAGAAGAGGTGGGGGGAGGGGGGAAAGAGGGGAAAAAAGGGGGTAGAAGGCAAGAAAAATGCATTTGGAAGCAGAAAAATCAGGCCACTGGATCCTGGTCTATAATTATCCTCAAAGTGCTGAAATATCTCAGGGATATTTTGAAAACCCCTCAAATACACACTGTTGTGTTTTGGTGTTTTTTTTTCTTCTTCTCTCCTTTGCCTCCAGAACGCCTAAAGATTATAAAAATATAAAGGATGAAGCAGGAGGCAAAACCAGCAAATGGTCAGTTTGGTTCTGTTTATTTTTCCTCTTTCCTGTCCCCATCGTTCGGTATTTCTTGTGGACTAGAAACCTTGACAAAATGCTGTGAATTAAAAACCTGGAGGCTCTAATGGAGACCTCTTTGCGACCTTCCCGGCTGGCTTCCGACAAGCCAAGTCAACAGGGGAAGCCAGATTGGCTGAACAATCACATGATTTGCTTAACAACTTCATAAAATCAAGGGCAATTCACTTAACAACCACGTCACTCAGCTGGCACTGATGGTGTTACCTAGCTGGGTCGTGAAACGACTGCCAGAAAACCACCAAGGACCCCAACAGTCTGTTTGCTCCTCTTTCTCCTCCCCCTCCTCCTCCTCCTCCTCCTGCTGTCTTGGAGATCTGTATAGAATTATTATTCATTAAAATTATCTCCAATTTTGTGTTATTTCTCTGCTGGTGAAGTTCATCTCAATGCAGGGAAATTTTACTTATACAGAGAAAGAGGCTAATTCCTCCCCTGATGATACACAGAGATGAAGCTTGATAGGATTCCAATTAAGTTGAGATTTTCTGCCTCATCTTTCTCCCGTTGTGCAATCTATTTTTTTTTAAAGAATTCTTTGCAAGAGCCCTGCTCTTGCTGTCATTGCCAGACCTGAATGTCTGAAGGGGAACTTACAGCTGGTGGAAGCCACAATTTTTGCTGCCTCCCCTGCTTTACGGATGACCTGACGTGGCTGCTGTTCATTTCAAATACGTGGCTGGTGGAGAATTCTCCAGATTGTGGTTGGACAGCCCAGGTTGATGCTCTAGTGCTTTACTCTATGGTTTGGACTTTTGAGATTGGAGGAGGAATTGGACAACCTGTGGCCCATTGGGTCATCCTTGTAGAGATCTTTTCTTTCCTAAAGGGATAGTGGGAGTGACTTGATTTCCTGCTGGCTTCCCCATTGACTTTCTGTGTGGGAAGCTGGCAGGGAGTGTTGAAAACTTCCTTCCTTCCTTCCTTCCTTCCTTCCTTCCTTCCTTCCTTCCTTCCTTCCTTCCTTCCTTCCTTCCTTCCTTCCTGTCTTCGCTCCTCCCTCCCTCCCTCCTTCATTTTGAGATACAAGTTATTTATGGAGATGGATAGAGGAAGATCTCCAGAAGGAAATCAAGGAAGATAAGACCAAGGAACTATGATTTACTCATCCATTTGTTAGCCAGAAGTCCAGTCTGACTTGATGACACCCACAAGATGTGCAATAAGTCATGAAAAGTCACTTATGGGATTAAGAAACTTTGACAAACAATTTTTTTACAGAGATGGATACAAGAAGATCTCTGGAAGAAAACCAAGGATGATAAGACCAAGGTACTGTGATCTGGTTGTCCATATGCTAGCCAGAAGTTCAACCTGATTTGATGACACCCACAAGATGTACAATAAAAAGAACTTACGGGATCAAGAAAGTGTGGAAACAGATAGAGATGGACACAGAAGGAAATCAAGGAAGACAAGACCAAGGTTCTATTATCTGGTTGTCCATATGTTATCCAGAAGTCCAGCTTGATTTGATAATGCCCACAAGACGTGCAGTAAAGTCATGAAAAGTCATTTATGGGATCAAGAAGCCTTTGGATACAAGATGTTTATAGAGATGGATATTAGGGCTTTAGAAGGAAATCAAGGAAAATAAGGCCAAGGGACAATTGTCCATATTTGACCAGAATTCCAGCCTGACTTGTTGACACCCATAAAACATGCAACACCATCATGAAAAGTCACTTATAAGACCAAGAAACGTTCAGGCACTAGATGTTGATGGAGATGGACACAAGAAGATCTCTTTAAGGAAATCAAGAAAAGATAAAACCAAAGAACTATGAACTGGTTGTCCAAATGCTAGCCAGAAGTTTAGCCTGATTTGATGACACCCATAAGATCTGCAATGAAGTCGTGAAAAATCACTTATGGTATCAAGAAATTTGGACACAAGATGTTTATGGAGAAGGATACAGGAAGATCTCCAGAAGGAAAACAAGGAAGATAAGAAGGTCCATATTTGACCAGAAGTTCAGCCTGACTTGTTGACACCCATAAAACATGCAATGCCATCATTAAAAGTCACTTGTGGGACCAAGAAACTGTGGGACCCAAGATGTTTATAGCTATGGATATGAGAAGATCTCCGGAAGGAAATTGAAGAAGATAAGAACAAGGAACTATAATTTGGTTATCCATATGTTAGTCAGAAGTCAAGCCTGACTTGATGACATGCAATGAAGTCACGAAAAGTCACTTACGGGACCAAGAAACTTTGGGACACAGGATGTTTATAGAGATGGATGCGGGAAGATCTCCAGAAGGAAATCAAAGAAGATAAGACCCAGAAACTATGATCTTTATCCTAGCTATTTAGAAGCTGGAGGAAAAGAATGCAGAGAAGTTTGTTTTTCTGCCCCATAAAAGTCAGATCTCAGAAGAAGAGGCCGTGGCCTTCACTGTTGACCGATTTCAGAGCTTCCAGGTTAAGATTAACTTGGCTGGATGAACTCCAGGGACAATGGAGTGGTAGACTAAGAAGCAGAGGGAATTGGCCTGAAAGTCCATGCCGGATGTGTGGTCACCCCCTATAAGCTAATCCTTGACAATCTAGTGAGGAGGGAAGTTAACCATTGCAAAATACCTCCATTGAGTGCTTCCCCTCCTGGCGAAAATCCAGAGGTTGTGGAGAAGAACAATGTGAGAAGAAGGCCATTGTGGAGACTTGCACACTCAGCAGGAAGTTGGATGGACTTGAACTGAAGCATTTTAGGTAGGTATCCACTGTTCCTAGTGTTGGGTGCAATCCAGCAGATGTAACAGAATAACAGAGTTGGAAGGGATCTTGGAGATCTCCTACCTTGGCTCTTTTATGACTCATGGACTTCAACTCCCAGAATTCCTGAGCCAGCCACGCTGAGGGGAAAGGGAGAGGTTTCCAAGCTGAGTCAGACTGGCTCAGGAATTCTGGGAGTTGAAGTCCACAAGTCATGAAGGGGGCCACAGTTCCCCCATTCTGGCTCAGGAATTCTGGGAGTTGAAGTCCACGAGTCATAAAAGAGCCAAGGTGGCCTACCCCTGGCCTAGGCCGCCTTATGTCTCGTGGACTTCAACTCCCAGAATTCCTGAGCCAGCCATGCTGAGGGGAAAGGGAGAGATTTCCAAGCTGAGCCATGCTGGCTCAGGAATTCTGGGAGTTGAAGTCCACAAGTCATGAAGGGGGCCACAGTTCCCCCATTCTGGCTCAGGAATTCTGGGAGTTGAAGTCCGCGAGTCATAAAAGAGCCAAGGGTGGCCTACCCCTGGTCTAGTCCAACCTTCTGCTTGGTCAAATGGTTGTCCAGTCTCTTCTTAAAAGCTTCCAGTGTTGAAGCACCCAAGACCTCTGGAGGCAAGTCGTTCTACTGGTTAATAGTTCTCACTGTCAGGAAATTTCTTCTTAGTTCTAGGTTGCTTCTCTCCTTGGTTGGTTCCCTTAGAGGAACGTGGCCTGTCTGTGCATTTCTTGATGGCCCAGTTGGTTGGCCTTGGGAGAGCTAAAAGTGGTATATAGTGGGGTGGGAAAAGGAAGGAGGGAGGGATGAAAGAAAGGAGGGAGGGAGGAGGGAGGGAGGGAGAAAGAAAGGAAGGGAGGGAGGGAGGAAAGAGAGGAAGAAGGACACAAGGAGAGAGGGATGAGGGAATAAGATAAAGGAGGGAAGGAAAGGGGCTGAAATCCCTTTTTGAGGAAACTGCAGAATAATAATAATAATATTGCCCATAGGTTATACTGATATATTACAACATCCTCATTTTTCCGGAAGACGTTGATCAGTACGAAGGCCAACACCAGCTAATGAACTGCCAGCTGTGATTTCACATTGTTGTGTACATAACAATAAGTGGGGGGAGCGCTGCCAAAGAACACAAAGATAGCTCCAAGAGTATTATGTTTTACATTCCTTGTATAGCTCCAGCACAAGACTAACGACACATATTAACATCCCTGGCATCATTAACTTGATTAAGGCAGGGCATAAATTAAGCGCAGAAATCTGCAAAAATCAAATATTGACCAAAAGAAAGACAGCAGAGTTTCTTCACAATTTTGCAATAATTCACACTCCAAAGGAAACCAGCCCAAAGTTGCAGTTTTTCGCAGTTTCTGTGGGGAGAATGAAAAAGTGCCAAAAATGGACTGCATGCACAGAGTGTCTTTACCTGCCTCTGTACACCTGTGCCTGGCTGGGAGGTGTGCAATGACGGGAGGACAGGTGTGCAAGGGGAATGTTGCATCCAGATTCCTTTCCAGGGCAACTTTGCTATTTACAGATAGTCCTCGACTTACGACCACAATTGTGCCTAAAATTTCTGTTGCTAAGCGAGACATTTGTTAACTGAGTTTTGCCCCAATTTCTTCCCACAGTTGTTAAGCGAATCACTGCAATTGTTAATTTAGCAACACGCTTGTTAAGTGAATCTGGTTTCCTCATTGACTTTGCTTGTAAGGTGACAAAAGGGGATCACATGACCCCTTGGGACACTGCAACCGTCATAAATATGAGTCAGTTGCCAAGCGTCCGAATTTTGATCATGTGACCACGGGGATGCCGCAATGGACTATAAGTGTGAAAAACGGTCGTAACTCACTTTTTTCTGTGCTGTTGTAACTTCAAAGGGTCACTAAATGAATCGTCACTAGTCAAGGACTGCCTGTATCCTATTTAGTCCTAGAATTGTCTCTGATGGACACATAAACCCCTTGATTTCCAGCGAGGTCCATCAATCTCCCAATTATCTCAACATCTTCCAGGCTCCCGCTGTTGGTGCGTGGACAGAATCTGCAAAATAATAACAATTTATTTCTTGTTCCCCCCAAAACCCAGCCAATTTCATTATGAATTTTATTTCCTGCAGTTCTCAAAGTCTCTTATTTTTCCAGCAAACAACACAGGAGACAAACTGTGTTAGTTGACGATGGCCCAGATTAAGAAGAAAGCAGCTAACAAAATTAGCAATTTTGTAGTTCACAAAGTTTGGGATTTTTAATGACATTGGAGAGTCTAAAAAAGTGCTGCCAAGCGGCCCCCAGATTTTGATTTTTCCACCCGTTTCTTAACTCGTAATCTATGCACTCCAGAAACCGTGCTAAGCTTTCTTTAAGGAGTAAAGCTTCTTGCAGAAAAATTAAGCAAACAATATACGAAGCGATCTAATATATTAAATTTTAAAAAATGCAGTTCATTTAATTACCGTTCGAAATTGCAGCGGCACTGGGAAAGGTGATTCATGAGTATTTTTCACACTTACCACCATCCCTGTGGTCGCGGGATCAAAACTCAGCCACTTGGCAAATGACTCGTATTTATGATGGTCGCAGCGCCCCGGGGGTGTCACGTGATCCCCTTTTGTGAACTTCTGACCAGCAAAGTCAGTGGGGGGAAGCCAGATTCACTTAACGACCGTGGGATTAACTGAACAACTGTGGTGATTCCCTTAACAGCTGTGGCAAGGAAAGTCGTAAAATGGGGCAAAACTCATTTAAGAAATGTTTCACTTGGCAATAGAAATTTTGAACTGAATGGTGGTCATAAGTCGGGGACTGCCTTAGTGCGTTAAGTAGATTGAGTGAAATACTTTTTAATTCACAAAGGCTAAGGACAAAATATCTGTGATATCTAAGTAATTTTCAGTGTGATATATGAAAAGAAAAACAAGATGTTACAGATGAACAAAATGTGTTCTTAGAGGAAGTCCTTGACTTATAACCATTCATTTAGTGACCATTCAAAGTTACAACAAAACTGAACAAAGTGACTTATCACTAGTACACACTTACAACTGTTGCATCTTCCCTAGGGTCATGTGATCAGAATTCAGACTCCTAGTCTACTGGCGTGTATTTAGAAATCACTAAATCATAGTCATAAAATCATGGAGTCAGAATCATAGAATCGTAAAATTAAATAATTATAAATTCATAGTCATAGAGTCATAGTCAGACTTGTAGAATCATAGAATCATTAAATTATAGAATCAGAAACAAAGAACCATAGAATTAGAATCAAAGTTATACAATCATACTGAGTCATAGTCATAGAATCATAGAATCATAGAGCAAGAATCATAGAATCATAAAGTTATACAATCATATTGAGTCATAGAGTCATAGAATAGAAACTAAGAATCAGAATTAGAATCCTACAAACATAGAATCATTAGTAAATCATAGAACCATAAAATCATAGAATCAAAATCAAAATCAGTTGGAATCATGAAATCAGAATCAGAATCATAGTCATAATCATAGAATCATAAAGTTATACAATCATACAGTCGTACATAGAATCAGAAACAATCATACTGATAGAATCATAGACATAAAGTAATAGAATCAGAATCATAAAATCATACAATCAAAATCATAAAATCAGTCAGAATCATGAAATCACAGTCAGAATCATGGAATCATAGAATCATAAAGTTAGAGAATCATAAAATCGAATCAAAATAATAAAATCAGTCAATCGTGAAATCACAGAGTCAGAATCATGGAATCATAGAATCAAAGTTAGAGAATCATAAAGTCAGAGTCATTGAATCATAAAATCATAGAATCAAAATCATAAAATCAGTCAATTGTGAAATCACAGAATCATGGAATCATAGAATCATAAAGTTAGAGAATCATAAAATCAAAGAATCAAAATCATAAAATCAGTCAATCATGAAATCACTGAGTCAGAATCATGGAATATAGTTATAGAATCATAGAATCGTAATGTCCAATCATAGAATCATAGAGCTATAGAATCATAAAATCATAAAATGATAACCTTATAGAATCAAGAATCAGAAGCAGAATCCTAGAATCAGAATACAGAATCAGAAAGTTGTAGACTCACACACTCTTAGAGTCACAGAATAGTAGGGTTATCAGGCAATCAGAGATTCATAGTTGTAGAATCATAGTCAGAATCTTGGAACTGCAGAATCATAAAATCATAAAATTAAAGGAACATAGAATTCTAGAGGCACAATCATAAAATTATGATCTTTTAGTAGTACAACTCCCTGCCGTAAATGGTCCACTGCAAAGTCTGAGCTCCGTGTACCTTTTTGATCTGAAATTTGGGTGGGCCTACTATGAGTTTCTGGGTTTTGCCCCTTAAGGGACTTGTACCAACTCAGCCCCTTGTTCTTTCATGTGATGCGGGTTCTCTGTGGCTTCTGACAGACTAAAAAATTAAATTACGCATGAAACCAATTGGCGAGTTTTACATCCTGCCCCCAAATGCTGCAATTTGTCTAACTACTTCATTAAAGTCCCTTGACAATTGCACAAAAGAGTGCTTCAAAAACTTTTTCCTTCATTACACAAAAACAATACTCACTAAGTCCTCATTTAAACGTCCCAATCGGGATGGATAATGCATTTGCTTGTCATTATCCGAAGGTGGAAAAAAACCAAAACACTTTTGCCCAATTTTGACTAATTTATCCAGGCTTGGTAATCACTGTCCCAAGGTGTTATATATCTGACAGATATTTGCAAAACTATAATATTTTCTTTACAGGTTTGAAATTTAGCACTGCAAGGGTAGTCCTTGACTTAGGACGATAATTGGGACAAGACTTTCCACTGCTGAGCCAGACAGTTGTTAACTAACTTTTGTCCCATTTGATGACCTTTCTTACCAAGGTTGTTAAGCGAATCACTGCAATTGTGAAGTGAATAACATGGCTGTTAAGTGAATCCGGCTTCCCCATTGACTTTGCTTGTCAGAAGGGGATCACATGAGGTTGGAACACTGCAACCGTTGTAAATCTGAGTCAGTTGTCAAGCGTCTCTGGATTTTGATCACATGACCGTGGGAATGCTACAACTGTCGTAAGTGTGAAAAACGGTCAAAAGTCCCTATTTTCAGCGTCGTCGTCACTTTGACAAATAGTCATAAGTCAAGGACTACTTACTGGCCTTTGGTCAACAAACCAGGATTCTGAATGTCTGAAAAGGGGTTGAACAATGAAGAGGAGACTGCCTCCGCTAAAAAGAAATAATTTAAAAAAAGTTCCTGCCACACAAGGTGGCAGTGCGACTTTGTCAAATAAAGTTTCAGGCTTATGGCCAGAAGTTAAAAATAGCCAGATGCCGGGAGATAGGCTATAAATTGAATTTCCATGCCTCCAGAGTAGATGGAGCAAAATTCCCTTGCATTAGCTGAGTTCAGGTTGTTTCATCCCTTTGATTAGTATATTTCAACCTTGGCAGCTTTATGTTGGTTGAACTTCAACTCCCAGAATCCCCCAGCCAGCATTGCTTTAAGAGGGGAGGACTTCGACTCCCAGAATTCCCCAGCCGCAAACTGCCTGGGGGATTCTGGGAGTTGAAGTTCCCTTCCCCCCCCCCCCCAGCTTAAATCTGTCAAGGTGAGAAACAAGACTTTGAATGGAAAAAAAATGCCCAGATTATTTTTGTGTTCTCATGAATATCTCAACCCAACCAAAGGAACAAAAAGATCCAGATTTCATTGAATTTATTTGATTTTCATCCCGCCTTTATTACTGTATAAGTACAGGTAGTCCTCATCTTACAACAGTTCGTTTAGTGACTGTTTGAAGTTACAACGGCACCGGAAAAAATGACTTACGACTGTTTTTCGCACTTAATGACCATTCCATTTTCCTCCTGGCCACGTGATCCAAATTCAGGCATTTGGCAACTAACCCACATTTATGACGGTCAGAGTGTCCCAGGGTCACATGATCTCCTTTTGCGACCTTCTGACAAACAAAGTCAACGGGGAAGCCAGACTCGCTTAGTGACTGACTTACTAACTTAACAACAGCAACGATTCACTTAAGAACTGCGGCAAGAAAGGTCGTAAAATTGGGCAAAGCTCATTTTAACCAAGTCACAGAAATCTTAAGCTCAATTGTGGTCGTAGGTTGAGGACTCCCTGTAACTCATTTCAGTGAGCAAATTTAATACTCTTTCCTCGTCATCTAGGATTAACCACTGGACCAAACTGTCTTTTTTGGACTCACATCTGTACACACACAGACACACACACATATGGATGTGTTGCTCCCTCTCAGGCTTCTACCGTCTGGACCAAGTCAGTTGTTTGAAGCTGGTATCTGCTGCATTGTCCAGTGAGGACTAGAAGCTTGAATCGACCACAGAGTAGTTTTGCTCTGGCTTTGTAGGGCTGTAGGCTAAACTGTTGACAGACACGCTGGAAAACGTTCAAGTTTCACTGATTTGGCAGCCAAAATCTCTCTTGGGTTTATAAAGAAAGAGTAATCACTGATTATGTTTCACTGGGAAAAAAACTTTTGTTTTCGTGGCAGTTTGCTGCTGCTGCTGTTTTACTATTCTTTTAAAGAGCATATTTTACCATCTCTTTTTAATTAATTTTTTAAACGCCTAATTGCAAACTGCCTTGGAGATGTTTTGAACTGAATAACAAACTGGAAAGTTGTGAAATCAGAAACACAAATGACCCATGAATTAAATTGCTCCAAATTGCCACCCAAAGGGGGAAGTTGAAACATTCTCTGGTTTAACTGAGGCTTTCTCAATTGAGGAGGAGGAGGAGGAGGAGGAGGAGGAGGAGGAGGAGAAGAAAAAAAAGAAGAGAAGGAGAAGGAGGAGAAAATAATAATAATAATAATAATAATAATAATAATAATAATAATAATAATAATAATAATAATAATAATAATAATAAGAAGAAGAAGAAGAAGAAGAAGAAGAAGAAGAAGAAGAAGAAGAAGAAGAAGAAGAAGAAGAAGAAGAAGTTGGAAGGGACCTTGGAGGTCATCTAGTCCAACCCCCTGCTAAGGCAGGAAACCCTCTACCATTCCAGACAAACGGCTGTCCAGTCTCTTCTTAAAAGACTTCCAGTGTTGGAGCATTCACAGCTTCTGGAGGCAGGTTGTTCCACTGGTTAATTGTCCTCACTGTCAGGAAGTTTCTCCTTAGTTCTAGGTTGCTTCTCTCCTTGACTAGTTTCCATCCGTTGCTTCTTGTCCTGCCTTCAGGGGCTTTGGAGAATAGCTTGACTCCCTCCTCTTTGGGGCAGCCCCTGAGATATTGGAAGGCTGCTATCATGTCACCCCTCGTCCTTCTCTTCATTAAACGAGACATACCCAGTTCCTGCAGCCGTTCCTTATATGTTTTAGCCTCCAGTCCCCTAATCATCTTTGTTGCTCTTCTCTGTACCCTTTCTAGAGTCTCGACATCTTTTTTACATCGTGGTGACCAAAACTGGATGCAGTATTCCAGGTGTGGCCTTACCAAGGAAAAAGGAGGAGGAGGAGAAGAATGAGAAGAGGAGGAGGAGGAGGAGAAAAAGTAGAAGAAGAAGAAAAAGAAGAAATGGGAAAATACAGGTAGCCCGCGTTTAATGACCAATTGTTTAGCAACTCAGTTGTTGAGTGAAACAGATGCCAGGTGGAACCATGTCTGTGCTCATGATCTTCCTTTATCTTTCCTTTGTTTTATAGAACATAGAATTTGGAGAAATCACCAGGAGACGGTGAGTTCTAGTCCTGCCTTAGGCACGAAAGCCGGGAGTCTTTGGGCCACTCCTTCTGTCTCAGCCCAGCCAACCTCACAGGGTTGTTGTTGTTGTTGTTGTTGGGAAAATAGGAAGAGGAAGCCATATTAGGTAGGTTAGCTGCCTTGTGTCATTTACAAAAATAAATACATAAAAGAAAGATATAAATAAACGCCCCACATGTTTTTCATATGTGTGCGACACATGTTAACAGAGGTATTAGCCTGTCCAAACAAAAAAACAAAAGCCAAGCAGTACAATTATTGTGCAACCCACATAGAAAAGGAACAGAATTCTGACCGCACAGACACCATCTTGACTTTTTTCACCACCCTTGCAAGCAAGCAAGAAGTGAAGGTTGTCTCTTCAACCATCACGCCTGCCATTTTGAAGTTTTTGCCTTCCTCTGACTGTTTTGCTGTTCCTCTGGGCTGGAAATTTATGTGGACAAGAAGAGAAAGGGGGGGGGGAAATAGAGACTCAGGAATTTGCAAAATAATGGGACTGAGAAAGGGAATTCTTACTGTACGTTGAAGATCAAGAAGAAGAAGAAGCTGCGCCAAATATTTGCCGCCTCCTCCTCCTCCCAACACCCCCCCCTTCCCATTTAGCATTGATAATGTTCCCTAGTTGGGTCATGAAATGTTTACAAGAAAACCAACCAGCTCAGAGGACACCAAAGACCCCACAGTTCTCCTCCTCCTCTCCACAGACCCCACTTCCTTTAGCACTGATGATGTTCCCTAGTTGGGTCATGAAACATCTGCAAGAAAACAATCACGCTCAGAGAGCATCAAAGACCCCACAATCCTCCTACCTCCTCCTCTTCCTCCTCCTCCTCCTCCTCTTCTTGGTACCCCAAGCAAGGTCCTGTAAATAATTCAAGCATCTCAGCTATTCAAGCCCTGACTGAAGGTAAAGTGGGACTAAATCTAACCAGCATTCCTAAGAAAATGCCAACCTGGATGCTAGCCAAAAGCAGAACATGAAACAAATTTGTGGATTTTTCCTTGCCAGAGCATGTAAAAAAAAACACAAAAAAAACGTGAGCTGGTCAATTGAGTTTTAATGGCTCCTTTGTAAAATGAACTGTGGAATGAACGGGGAGGACAACGGATGGATGGATGGAGGGAGAGAGAGAGAGGAAGGAAGGAAGGAAGGAAGAAGATAGGAAAAAAAATGCAAAGAAAAAAGTAAAGGGAAGAAGGTGAGGGAGAGAGAGAGAAAGGAAGAAGAGGAAGGGAGGGAGGAAAGAAAAGAGGGTGGGAGAGAGAAGAGGGAGAGATGAAGGAAGGAAGGAAGGAAGAAGCAGAGACAGAAAAATATCAAAGAAAGAAAGGAAAAGTGAGGAAAAGAGAGAAAAAGGAAGGAAGGAAGGAGAATGCACAATGGATGGAAACGAATGGACAAAAGCAAGGAACAGAACTAGAACTAAGGAGAAATTTCCCCACAGTGAAAACAATTAATCAATTGGACAGCTTACTTCCTGGTGGTGCTCCATTGCTGCTCTTTTCCAGAACAGACCATTTGATCAGGATGGAATAAGTTTTCCAGCCTTGAGCAGGGGGGGGGTTGGACTAGAGGACCTCTGGGGTCCCTTCTAGCCCTGGGATTCAATGTTCTCTCCTTGCTGGCTTCTTAGCAGAGACCAAGCCAATCTCCAACAGCTGCTGCCCAGCGGAAAACGGCAGGCAATCTTTTTTTTAAATTATTATTATTAAAATAAATCGCATTAATAAATGGCTCACTATGGAATGTTTACATCCAAGGTTTCATTTACGGCGGTTTGGAGCTGAGCACGGCTAAGCAGCTGTGTCAAGTCAGGACACCCCAGGATTCGTGGACCGTTGGACACCATTTCCCTTTGCTGCAAAAACTTCAATTAATCCAGTTGCAGTTGGGGGGAAATCTCTAAGGAAAAAGGAACACCCGTTGAGAGAGGAAAAAGGCGGGTTTTGTGCGGTATCCTGGCACCAACGAACAGATGTCCGTTGTGAGGGCCCGTCTGAACCCAAGTACAGGCAATCCCTGATCTAACCAATGCAGTATAGAGCTGAATTCTTATTTATCATAATGTTGGCAATTATAGCTCTCATGATGCAGCCCAAGATTGTATTAGCTCTGTTTGCTGCTGCAGCACACTGTTGGCTCAATCCTACTAAGGCATCTTCATGCAGGTACGATTATTACAGCAGTAGGTTACTGGGCTGTTACTACTATTCTATTGTCATACAGAAGAGTGAGTGAGGGTAGAATGGAATGGATTAAAATTGCAAGGAAGGAGATCCATGCTGGAGATCATGAGGAAGATCGTTACCTGATGGTGACATCTCCTTCGCTAGAGGTCTTCCAATAGAAGATGGGTAGTTAATTCACAGAGATGTTGTAGCAGATCCTACACTAAGCAGCGGGTTGGACAAATGCAGTGTTCCTCAAACCTGTCCCCTTTAAGGTGGGTGGACTTCAACTCTCAGAATCCCCCAGTTGTCATGCTTTAAGAGGGGAGGACTTCCACTCCCAGAATCCCCCAGCCAGCCATGCTTTAAGAGGGGAGGACTTCAACTCCCAGAATCCCCCAGCCGGCATGCTTTAAGAGGGAGGACTTCCACTCCCAGAATCCCCCAGCAGGCATGCTTTAAGAGGGGAGGATTTCATCTCCCAGAATCCTCCAGCCAGCCATGCTTTAAAAGGGGAGGACTTCATCTCCCAGTATTACCTAGCCAGCATGACCAGTTCTGGTAATTGAAGTCTGAGCATGCTGGTCAGGGAATTCTGGAAGTTGTAGTCCATTGAAGTCCACCCATCTTAAACCATGCTGGTCGGGGAATTCTGGGAATCAAAGCCCTCTTGAAGGTGCCAACTTTGAGAATGATTGCATTAGATGCTCTCATAGGTCCCTTGCACCATCAAAAGTCTTTGATTTCAAGAGAGTAGCTGGTTCGTTTCATCTTTTTCCTCTTCTCTTTAGTTGAGAGAACAGGAAAGATTCACGTGGCTCTCTTGGCTAATTTTGGACATTTTCCCCCAGCCTGTTCACCTAGCCAGCTTGCGATCATCAATTGTGGTTTGTGGGTAGGATCGGTGTGAGAAGCAGGCTAAACCTCCATCAAAAACTCTGTTGGCCTGCTTGGAACAAAATAAAAACAGGGAATGAATGAGGACATCACTACAAAGAGACCAAAATAGATGACCTATATGAGTTCCTTTACAATTTTATTTGTAGGCAAGCTCTGGTTTGTCCAAAGAGGCTTTGATTCAACAGAATAACAGAGTAGGAAGGGACCTTGGAGGTCATCTAGTCCGACCCCCTGCTCAAGCTTTCCATCTTGAACCTCACCAGGGATAATTCCTATTATTCAACAGATTTTTTTAAAAAAAAATATTTTATTTTTCCTGGAAAGACAGACAAGCAGCTTTCTATCTGGTTTTTAAAAAAATCAAATTTTGAAGCTTCCAGGCAGATGTTCAAAAGAATCTCAGTGCAAGGACTGGATCTGAAGGGCTTTTTTTTTTTTTTTTTGAGTTGCTTGAAAACTTCAAGGTCCAGAATCTCAAAATTGGTCACCGGGAAGTAATGTCAATTTTTAAAGCTGGCAGTCTCCTCTTTTTTCCGAGCTGAGCTCACTCACGGTGTCGTTATTTACATTCAACGATTTATAAGCTGGTGCCTTTCAGACTGCAGGTTAAGGAATCGGAGATTTAAAATAGCCTCAATGCCACGTATCATTCAAAGGGAGTCTGCTGAGTTTGTATATTTAAAATAAGTGAAAAAATAACTTTTCATCTGAATGGAATCGCGGTCGAGAGACAGGAAAGCAATGATAGATAGATAGATAGATAGATAGATAGATAGATAGATAGAGATAGATAGATAGATAGATAGATAGATAGATAGATAGATAGATAGATAGATAGATAGATAGATCGATCACGTGATCAAAACTGAGGCATTTGGCAGCTAACTCACATTTGTGACGGTCGCAGTGTACCGGGGTCACGTGATCCCCTTTTGCGGCCTTCTGACAAGCAAAGTCAATGGGGGGATGCCAGATTCGCTTAACATCCGAGTTACTAACTTAACAACTGCAGTGATTCACTTAACAACTGTGGTAAAGAAGGTCGTAAAAATGGAGCAAAACTGAACAAATTTCTAACTTAGCCACATAAATTTTGGGCTCAATTATGATCATACGTTGAGGACTGCCTGTACATTATAATTTGTATATCTAGAATAATCATATAATTTGTATATGACTCCAGAAGTGGTGGGTGCCAGAGGTTTTTAAAAAGAGACTGGACAGCCACTTGTCTGAAATGGTAGGGTCTCCTGCTTGAGCAGGGGGCTGGACTAGAAGACCTCCAAGGTCCCTTCCAACACTGTTATTATGTTATGTAGTTTTTAGTATAAATGTTTATATCTAGATACTACTAACACTCTTGGTCTCATGAGCTTTAACTGGGACAAACAGTGCCTCACAGAGCAAAATGATTTGAACTTGCTTACCTCAAATGGACCAACTTAGAGAATGCTCCCAAAATTCAGGGCCCAGAACCCCTGAAGTAATGAATTTAATGAAGATGTGGCCGTTTCAGGACTACTAGCTGCTGTTGTAGATCTTCATTTACAACATTCTGTGACAGTTTCCCAGGCAGTCTAGCAATGCCTTACTCCCTCTTTCATTCAGCAATGGCCACTTAGCTGCATGCTGGAAGCAAAGAAAAGGGAACGGAAGGGGGAGGGAGGGAGAAAGGAAGGAAGGAAGGAAGGAAGGAAGGAAGGAAGGAAGGAAGGAAGGAAGGAAGGAAGGATAGTAAGAGGGTGAGAGGGAAGAAGGAACAATGAATGATTGAATGTATGAAGGAAGGAAGGAAGGAAGGAAGGAAGGAAGGAAGGAAGGAAGGAAGGAAGGAAGGAAGGAAGGAAGGAAAGAGAGGAGGGAGGGAGGAAAGTGGGAAGGAAAATGAAGAGAGGGAGGGAGGGAAAGAAGGAGATAATGTAATACATGTGAAGTCTAATAAATACTCCGTTCATTTCCTACTGTCTCCAGTAAAACCCTCAAGGTGGCGGAGAGCTTAAGGAAAAATCTCCTATACCTGGATAAACTGGAAAAAATAAAATAGAATAGTTTGAAAAGCTCTCCAAGTTTGAACTGGTTTATCCCATTGCCTAGCAGTCAAGTAAAACAGTCCTTTGCAAGGGATGGCAATTATCGGTGGAAAAACCACCTTTCAACGCCAAAACGGACCCTCGAGAGGGACCCTCCAACAGGCATCTTCAG
The DNA here is from genome assembly GCA_024294585.1 of Vipera latastei. Lineage (NCBI taxonomy): Eukaryota > Metazoa > Chordata > Lepidosauria > Squamata > Viperidae > Vipera > Vipera latastei. The sequence goes on from CM044371.1 coordinate 3,396,453, forward strand.
AAAGAGGAATTTATTTCAGAAAACACCACCCCCGCCCATTGCCTTTCCTGGCCAGGCGTTGAGAAGCATAGCGTAAAGCCACATTTAGTGGCAGTGGAGAATTTTGACCTCATTGCAAATGCTGCTCATAAATAGACGCTTTCAATCGTCCGGGTTTGTTTTATAAAAATATTAAACCAGCAGCTAATGAAGAGCACATAGTGTTCACCCTGCCAAGGTTTAATTAGGTCGGTGGCACTGCTGGGCAAAGACGCGACTGTTTATTTAGCTTCCAGATTATTCTGGAATCAGACCCGCCATTCACACCCAGAACCCTTTGGATGCATAAAAAGCTACGGAGAGCAGGGATAAAATTCTTAATGAAGAAGGCAGAGGCTGTTCTTAATTAGATTGCAGGATTTTAATTTTTTTAAAGTAGGACGTCACGGTCCAGAAAAATGCAAATATTTATCCTGGGGGAAAAGCAGTCAGATTGCAAAGTTGGATTTAAGCTCCTGAAAGATAGCGTTTTGCCAGCTTGGCAACTTTCAGATGGCTGGACTTCAACTCCCAGAATTCCTCAGGCAGCATGAATGAACTTCAACTCCCAGAATTCACTGGCCAGTATGACTACTATATAAAGTTACAATGATAACTATTGGTAATCATTGATTATTGATTATTTGTTTATGATTATAGCATTCTATAATATTTATACAATACAGATCATCCTCTTACGACCACAATTGAGCTCAAAATTTCTCTTCCTAAGCGAGATATTTATTAAGTGAGTTTTGCATCATTTTATAACCTTCCTGGCCACTGTTGTTAAGTGAATCACTGCAGTTGCTAAGTGAGTCACATGGTTGTTAAGTGAATCCGGCTTCCCCATTGACTTTATTTTTATTTATTTATTTTATTTTAATCCCATTTATATCCCGCCCTTCTCCAAAGACTCAGGGCGGCTTACAATCTAAAGCACAAATCAATGTGCTTAGCAATAGCCTTCATTCTGTGTACATGCCTGCTTATTAGGGCTTTCGCCCCCCCCCCAAGCAGCATTTTTACAAAGTCAGCTTATTGCCCCCAACAATCTGGGTCCTCATTTTACCTACCTCGGAAGGATGGAAGGCTGAGTCAACCTTGAGCCTGGTGGGACTCGAACCTGCACTAATTGCAGGCAGCTGGTGTTACTTAAGGAGGCACTAGCCCACTGCTCCACCAAGGCTTGTCAGAAGGTCACAAAAAGGGATCACGTGAATACAGGGCACAGTGACTGTCATAAATACGAGTCAGTTGCCCAGCATCCGAATTTTGATCATGGGGATGCTGCGGTGGTCGTAAGTGTGAGTCACTTTTTTCAATGCCGTTGTCACTAAGTGAGTGACCATAAATTGAGGAGTCCCTATACCACAGTGACAAGAACTTGTGCAGTAGCAAGACCATGCATAATAAATAATAAATAACTAAATTTAGTGATTTAAAATACATGTTTATTTGTAATAAATGTTAATCAATAAAATTAATAAATATTCAAATTCTTTTTTCTTTCAGAGAGAGAGAGAAAGGGAGAGAGAGAGAAAAAAATGAACAGCTCTGATTGGCATGCTGGATTTTAAAATACATTTTCTTTACTGCTGCAATTAGTAGAGGAAAAACGACGCTAATTAAATCGTATGCAAGCCTAATTAAAGCACAAGTGAATGTTAAAGTAGCTAAGGAAAGAATATTTTGTTTTGATCGTCCCAATCACATTGATTTCTTTATAAATATGTTCCTGTTTATTAGGAATATAAACGACCCTGCTGCCAATTTTGCTCAAAAGCAGAACCGAGCATCTCCTTTGCAATTTCCAGATGGAAGAAATGTTCAAACATCTATTCTAGAGGATCCCGCGGTCCTTTTTTTTCCATTGAAGGCATTTTTTTTTAAAAAAAGGGTCATTTTTTCCAAAAAAACAAAATAAAATAAAATTCTGACATCAGGGGGGGAAAAACCCTTGCTTTTGAAAACCGCGTGTGCCACAAAAATCACAGCAGGGCAGCTGATGCTTAAAAAGAAAAGATATTTCAATTTAAATTGCGATGAGAAATCGTGAATGGTCTTTGTACTGTCTCAGACTGCAGCAACGCAACCCTAACTTTCAGTAAATATTTTTATTTAATCGACTTATGACCACAATTGAGCCCGACATTTCTGTCGCTGAGATGGTTGCTAAGGGGGTTTTGCTCCATTTTACGACCTTCCTGGCCACAGTTGTTAAGTGAATCACTGCAGTTGTTAAGTTGGTCACCTGGTTGTTAAGTGAATCCCGCTCCCTCATTGATTTTACTTGTCAGAAGGTCACAAAAGGGGATCACTCGACCGTCGTAAATACGAGTCAGTTGCCAAGCATCCGAATTTTAACTCTATGACCTTGGGGGATGGCTCCAACGGTCGTAAGTGTGAAAAACGGTCATGAGTCCCTTTTTTTTCACTGCCGTTGCAACTCTGAATGGTCACTAAATAAACAGTCGTATGGCGAGGACTACCTGTAATTTTTATCTTTCCATTCTGATGGAGGCCATACTGCCAACACACAAGGTTGATTGAGGTCGGTCGTCTTCTCTTTTCGTTTCAGTCACATGCTGTCTTTGCCTCCTAATTACCAGTTGGAGTTTCAATATTTAGGTCTGTTTGAGAGTATTTCAGGATGCCTCTGAATAGATGGATTAAAAAAAAATAATAATTCGGTTTTCAAATATATTACTATACTCCATAATTTTAATTTTAAAATGTTTGAAGGAATATATATATCAGACGAATGAGTTTCCTTCAAAGTTCAGATAGTCCTCAACTTATGAGGTCACAAAAGGGAATCACTTGGGAGACTGCAACTGTCATAAATATGAGTCAGTTGTCAAGTGTCCGAATTTTGATCAGGGATTCTCTAACGGTCATAAGTGTGAAAAATGGCCGTGTCGCTTTTTCGAGAGCTGTTGTCGCTTCAAACAGCCACTAGATGAAGTGTTTGTTGTAAGTTGAGCTAAAGTCGCTGCAGAAGACAGATCCACTTAACGACTGTGTCACTAACGTGACAACTGTAGGGATTCACTTAAGAACGGTGGACAGAAAGGTTGTCAAATGGCGGAAAATTCAATTGTCTGAGAAGCGCCTATACTTTATGTCAAGGTTACTAGCAGGATCCTCAGAAAGAGACCTCTCGTAGCTGATCTTCCAGTTTTGCCATCGTTGATATCATATTTATAGTTTTTGTACCCTTACTCAGACAGGAAGGCCTGCAGGAATGTTGTCCATGGGGTCGTGATGGGTCAGACACGACTTTGCAGCTAACAACAACAACAAATGTCTGTGTGACGTTGCACAAAGCCAGCTCCAAGTAAGACAAACCACCAAATAACAGCATCCATCAGGATGGCATCATGCTCCAAGCTTGCACACAGTTAGTAAGAGTTCCATAATAACAGACAAGAGGAACAAACAAAGTCACACCCCTTACTCAACATCTCCTTGGCTGTTTTGTAATGTTTTTCTTGTTAACAGGCTGTTTTGGATTGCAACTTCCAACTCTGCAGGAGAAGAATTCACAGCCTGGCCGTTTTCTTTCCAAAGAGCCTGGCGCACAGGGAGATGGTGCCACATCAGGGGAAGAGAGAGGGAGGGGGAATGGGAGGGGGGAAGAAAGAAAAAGCGAGGGGGGAGGGAACGAAAGAAGGGAGTAGGGAGAGGGAGAAAGAAGAAAGAGGGAGGGAGAAAGAGAGAGAGAAAGAGGAGAGATGGAAATAGAGAAAGGAGAGGGAAGGAGAAGAGAGAATAGAATAGAATAGAATAGAATAGAATAGAATAGAATAGAATAGAGAATGGAGTGAATGGAACAGAAGAGAAGAGAAGAGAAGAGAAGAGGAGAGGAGAGGAGAGGAGAGGAGAAAAGAGAAGAGAAGAGAAGAGAAGAGAAGAGAAGAGAAGAGAAGAGAAGAGAAGAGAAGAGAAGAGAAGAGAAGAGAAGAGAAGAGAAGAGAAAAAATAGAATGGAATAGAATATATTTATTTTTTTATTTTAATTCCATTTATATCCCGCCCTTCTCTGAAGACTCAGGGCGGCTTACAAGCTTAGCAGTAGCCTTCATTCTATGTATATGCCTGCTTATTAGGGCTTTCACACACACCCCAAGCGGCATTATTACAAAGTCAGCTTATTGCCCCCAACAATCTGGGTCCTCATTTTACCTACCTCGGAAGGATGGAAGGCTGAGTCAACCTTGAGCCTGGTGGGACTCGAACCTGCACTAATGGCAGGCAGCTGGTGCTACTTAAGGAGGCATTAGCCCACTGCGCCACCAAGGCTCTTATAAGAAATGGAAATGAGAAGAGAAGAGAAGAGAAGAGAAGAGAAGAGAAGAGAAGAGAAGAGAAGAGAAGAGAAGAGAAGAGAGAATGGAATAGAATATATGGAATGGAAATTAGAATAGAACAGAATAGAACAGAACAGCACAGAACAGCACAGAACAGCACAGAACAGAACAGAACAGGAATAGAATAGAATAGAATAGAATAGAATAGAACAGAACAGAACAGAACAGAATAGAATAGAACAGAACAGAACAGAACAGAACAGAACAGAATAGAATAGAATAGAATAACAGAGTTGAAAGGGACCTTGGAGGTCTTCTAGTCCAACCCCCTGCTTAGGCAGGAAACCCTCTACCAAGAGAATGAGGAAAGGAAGGAAGGGTGGGGGGAAGGAGGGAGGGAAGGAGGAAGGATAGGAATAAGGAAAGAGAGAGAAAGAGAAAGTGGGAAGGAAAACAACAGAAGAAAGGAAGAAAGAAAGGGGTGGAGGGAGGGAGGGAGGGAGGGAGAGAGGAAAGAAAATAAAGAGAAAAGAAGAGAGAGAACAAAGGAAGGAAGAAGAAAGAGAATGGGAAGAAGAGAGAAGTAAGAAAGAGAAAGGTGAGGAGAGCAAGGAAGGAAGGAAGGAAGGAAGGAAGGAAGGAAGGAAGGAAGGAAGGAAGGAAGGAAGCAGGCAGCCTAATTGCTTCAAGATCCGACTGACGTTGGGATGGATCCTATTTGCAGCCAAATGAACCTTTTTATAAACATAAATTCGGGCTCTGCTGGGCCTTTGATGGGAAAGCAAGCAAAAAGCGAATACAAGTAGAAATAATAAAATAAAATAAAATAAAATAATAAAAGAAAAGAAAAGAAAAGAAGAGAAAAGAAAAGAAAAGAAAGGCAAGTAAATTAAAAAAAAACAAAAACAAAAGGAAGAAGACTATCTACAGGCAGTCCTCGACTTACGGCCAAAACTGAGCCCAAAATTTTTCTTGCTAAGCGATACGGTTGTTAAGTAAGCTTTGCCCCATTTTATAAACCTTTCTTGCCACAGTCGTTAAGCAAATCCCTGCAGTTGATAAGCTAGTAACACAGTCGTTAAGTGAATCCAGCTTCCCCCATTGGCTTTGCTTGTCACAAGGTCGCCAAAGGGGATCACGTGACCCCAGGACACTGTGACCGTCATAAATACGAGTCAGTTGCCAAGCGTCTGGATTTCGATCGCGTGAGGATGCTGCAAACGGTCGTGAATGTGGAAAACGGCCGCAAGGCATCTTCTTTCACTGCCGCTGTAGCTTCCAGCAGTCGCTAGATGAAATGTAAGTGAGGATTACCTATTCTATAAAGAAAAATAGAGATCTCTTGGCAGCAGCCTCAGATCCCCGAAGGAAGGGAATCCATTGCGCTTTGGAAAAAGGGAAAACGAACTTTGCCTTTCGGGGAAATTTCGGGAAAAAGCCAAATGCGTCACTTTAACCAGGCTAAAGTATTTCGGTTGGGGGTTTTGAGGCTGGCGGAGCTACTCAAAGGAAGGCCCTGAGCTTGGCCAGGACTGGGGATGCGAAAGGCCTGCATTATACCTGAAGAAGGCAGGTCCAAGCTGCAGGCAGTCCTTGGTTCGACTCCCAGAATCCCCCCCAGCCAGCCAGGCTTTAAGAGGGGAGGACTTCAACTCTTGCCTAAAACAGGGTTTATCAACCTTGGGAACTTTAAGAAGTATGGACTGCAACTCCCAGAATTCCACAGCCAGCATGCCTTCGCTGGGGGATTCTGGGAGTTGAAGTCCTCCCCTCTTCAAGCATGGCTGGCTGGGGGATTCTGGAAGTGGAAGTCCTCCCCTCTTAAAGCATGTTTGGCTGGGGGATTCTGGGAGTTGAAGTCCTCCCCTCTTAAAGCATGTTTGGCTGGGGGATTCTGGGAGTGGAAGTCCGCCACCATTAAAGCATGGAGTTGAACAAACTGCTCTAACAAATTACCTGTGTAGTTTGGCTCTCCCCTCTTTAGGTATAAAAAATTATTTTAAGTTTTAGAAAAAGCGTGGGCAGAACAAAGGACCCCTTTGAAATCACAGTTGTCACTCAAGATGCATTGCTGGCTATCCCCTCTTATGCCAGAATGCAGGATGGGGGAAAAAACAGGTTTACAAATTAATTAAAAATTAATTACTTTGATGTTTTGGAGCCCCCATTCCATTTGAATAGAGGCTGCAGCGTCATTTATCTAGCCACCTTGGTGTAGGCTCTCAGCCCATGCAGGGTTGGGCTAGATGACCTCAAGGGACGCTTCGATTTCTAGATTCTGTGGCCTAATTTTTCAGCTGGGAATGATGGGGTGAGGTGGGGGCTCGTGTATGGAGAGGCATCCGAAGCACCAGTAGAGAGGGGGGGGGGAAATCCTGAGGAATTTTTCTCAAAAAATGGGATTGGGTTCAATGGGAATGAGGAGAGGGAACAAAAACGCCCTGTAAAAATGAAGTTTAAATTTGGATAATCATGGCTGGCCTGCTATTGTTTCCCTGTGCTTTCCAACGGGCAGCAGTAATGAACTTTGAATGCCAGCATTTTGTGGGGTTTTGTTCCTTTTCACCAATCGCAGCTTATTCTTACAAAAAACCTGATTTCTTTTTCATCCAGGATATCTCCGACTGGGAAGTCCGGCCTCCTATTATTGTTCCTGTTTTTAAAAAGGGCAGCCAGAAAGAGAAGAAAAAGATTCAGAGAGTCAGGGCTGTGGAAGAAGGGCGAAAGGTCAAAAAAGTCAAAATGGCAGCCAGTCATATGAGCCAAGCTGGACTCTCTTTCTATTTTTTTACATGTGGGGCTTCGCTGGCCTGAGTGTGGACTCCATCTTGAATTTTTTGACCCACGCGAACACAAAAGGATCCCACTCGTCAGGTCCTGCTTGTGCAGGTAGTCCTCAATTGACAACCAGAATCAGGATAGAATTTCCATTGCTAAGCAAGGCGGTTGTTAAGTGAGTCATGCCCAATTTTATGACCTTTTTTGCCACGGCTGTTAAGCGAATCACACGGCCATTAAATGAATATGGCTTTCCCTTTGACTTTGCTTACCCGAAGATGGCAAAAGGGGATCACGGGAGGTTGCAAGCGTCATAAATCGGAGTCAGCAGCCAAGCAATTTCTGTTAGTGAGACATTTGTTAAGTGAGGTTTTTCCTCCTTTTACGACCATTCTTGCCACAGTTGTTAGATGAATCATTGCAGTGGTTGATTCAGTAACACGGTTGTTAAATGAATCTGGGCTTCCCCATTGACTCTGCTTGTCAGAAGGTCGCAAAAGGGCATCACATGACCCCAGGACGCTGCAACCGTCATAAGTACGAGTCATTTGCTGAGCCTCTGAATTTTGATCATGCGACCACAGGGGATGCTGCGACGGTCGTAAGTTTGTGTCGGACTTAACTTCATTCCAGTAGCGCAATCCGTCAGCAATGTCATCAAAATTTATTGTATTTATTTATTTGATTATTTATCAAAACACCTATGAGTTCCAACTCTCCTCCTCTTCCTCCCAAACCATTCTATGCAGGGAGTCCTCGATTTACAATGGCTCGTTTAGTGACCGTTTGAACCTACAGCGGCAGTGAAAAAAGGGACTTGTGACCCATTTTCACACTTTCAACCGTTGCAGCGTCCCCACGCTTGGCAACTGGCTCCTATTTACGACCGTTGCAGTGTTCCCAGTGATCAAAGTTCGGATGCTTGGCAACTGGCTCCTATTTACGACCGTCGCAGTGTCCCAGGGTCACGTGATCCCCTTTTGTGACCTTCTGACAAGCAAAGTCAATGGGGAAGCTGGATTCGCTTAACGACCGTGTGACTATTTGAACGACTGCAGTGATTCCCTTAACAACTGTGGCAAGAAAGGTCGTCAAATGGGGCAAAATTCATGGAGCAACTGTCTTGCTTAGCGACAGAAATTTGGCACTCAAGTCTGGTCCTTCTCCTCTCCTCTCTTCCCCTCCCCCTTCCCCTTCCTTTCCTTTCCTTTCCTCTCCTCTCCTCTCCTTTTTCTTTCCTCTTTTAAAAGTTCCTGTTCCATTCTGGGATCTCTCGGCGGCGGCCTGGAATTCAAAGCTTCGCTGCCTCTAGCTACGGAGGCTCTACTCCCGACCTTTGGGGCGACCTCCCCACGTATTTCCCCCGGGGGGGGCAGAAAAGGCCCGCAAGAAGGCGGGTCTCTGTGGATGCCTTTTTAAAGTCCGGCTTCGCTTCCCAGACCCCAGATTTGTCTTATGAGGTCACACCTTTGCAGGGACTCCGAGGCCCAAAATACACAACCCTTTTATATTTGTTGAAACGTTAGACGGCCTGGAAACACGATCCAATTGTTAGATCCCCAGAGAAGGCAGAACAATGCTTGGGCCGTGACGTCCCGTCGCGGGGGGTGGTGGTGGCGGATCCTAGAGGACCACAGAGAGGACTACATGCTTTTTTTGCTCCCCCAAAAAAGCCAGCAGAATCCTTACTACAGGCAGTCCTTGACTTGCGATCGTTCTGTTTAGTGACTGTCTGCGATGGCACCCAACATTTATGTATTTATTTATTTACTTGATTCTTTGTCAAAATGCCCACGAGTTCCAATTCTCCTCCTCTTCCTCCCAAACCCTCCTGTACAGGTAGTCCTCGACTTACAACTGTTCCATTTAGCGACCGTTCGAAGTTACAGCGGCACTGTAAAAAGGGACTTATGACCGTTTTTCACACTGAACGACCTTCACAGCATCCCCCATGGTCAGGTGATCCAAATTCAGACAGCTTGGCAATTGACTCGTATTTATGTCTGTCTCAGCGTCCCCCGGGGTCAGGTGATCCTCTTTTGCGATCTTCTGACAGGCCGAGTCAATAGGGAAGCTGGATTCACTTAACGACCGTGTTCCTAATTTAACAACAGCAGTGAGCGGAAAGGTTGTAAAGCAGGGCAAAATTCACTTAACAGCTGTCTCACTTAGAGACAGCAGAATTTTGGGGGTCCGTTGTGGTCGTAAGTTGAGGACCACCTATATATGCCTGAAATAAAATACCTGGACATACAGATAGTCCTTGACTTTGTTTAGTGACCGTTCCAAGTAACATCGGCGTTGGAAAAAATGCCTGCTCTCCTTGCCTCGGAGAGAAGGGTCTCCCAGCTTTCTTGCTCAAGGCATGGGGGTCTGCAATACCCCCCCCTCCACCCTCTGTCTTTCCCCCTCCCCTCCCCCTCTGCCCCTTTGTCTTCCCAGACCGATTTGGGTGTCCTTGTCCGAAATAGCCAAGCCGTCTGTCTTTCCCTTTTATAGCCAGGTTGCTATTGTGCAACCTGGTATGTGCGATGCACAATGGGGAGGGGGCTTCGGGCAGGGGCTGGAGGCCAACTGACACCCGCTGTGACATTCAGGGGCCGGGAGGCGAATAAAGACCCTCGCCGGGGTACTCTCAGCTGCTCTGCCTTCCGTCCCTTGACGTGACCAGCTTCGCCTGCCTGTGCGCCCCCACCCCATCTCCGGCACGATGCCCCCCAAAAAACCTGAGCCGAAGAAAGTCGAGCCCAAAAAGGAGGAACCCAAGCCAGCCCCAAAGCCGGCTCCCCCACCTGAGCCGGAGAAGAAAGAAGTGGAGTTTAACCCAGCCAACATCAAAGTAAGGGACCTTTTTTTAAACCAGGAAACCTAGTTTAGTTAGCTGTGGGCGAGGGGGAAGGGGGGCTTGGAGACCGGGAAGTGAGGAACTGTTTTTAAGTGACAGATTGATGGAGGGTGGGTGGAATGGGTCTCTGACTCCAGTGTGCTTCTGGCAAGCAGGCAGCAATGGGTTGGGATGGATGATCTCGAGGGAACCCGTCCGGCTTTAGGATGCTTGGCTAAAAGCAGTGGCCAAATTACAGAGGATCATCTGGTGTGGTTTCCACTCTGCTCAGGTTTTCTGGGCAGGATTGGTTTCCCCAGGAATGACAGAGCAGCCATTGTCTATCTATCTATCTGTCTATCAATCATCTATCTGTCTATCTATCTATCCATCTAATCTCTCTGTATCCTCTCTCTGTATCTCTCTCTCTCTCTCTATCTATCAATCATCTATCTGTCTATCTATTTATCTATCCATCTAATCTCTGTATCCTCTCTCTGTATCTACTCTCTCTGTCTATATCTATCTATCTATCTATCTATCTATCTATCTATCTATCTATCTATCTATCTATCATCTATCTGTCTATCTATTTATCTATCTATCCATCTAATCTCTCTGTATCCTCTCTCTGTATCTACTCTCTCTGTCTATATCTATCTATCTGTCTGTCTGTCTGTCTGTCTGTCTGTCTGTCTGTCTATCTATCTATCTATCTATCTATCTATCTATCTATCTATCTATCTATCTATCATCTATCTGTCTATCTATTTATCTATCCATCTAATCTCTCTGTATCCTCTCTCTGTATCTACTCTCTCTGTCTATATCTATCTATCTATCTATCTATCTATCTATCTATCTATCTATCTATCATCTATCTATCTATCTATCTATCTACCTACCTACCTACCTACCTACCTACCTACCTATCTATCTATCTATCTATCTATCTATCTATCTATCTATCTATCTATCTATCTATCTATCTATCTATCTATCTATCTAATCTCCCTGTATCTATATCCCTTTCTTTTTCTCTTTCTCTATATCTCATCTATCTATCTATTTCTCTCATCTCTCTCCCTCTCTTTCTCCCTGGCCGACAAATTGTGGGAATTGGAAGTCCGACTGTCTTAAAGTCGCCAAAGGTTGGGAAAACTTGCATTTTGTGTTGTGCTCGAATGTAACACTTGCCTAAGGGACTCTTAAAATCCACCCCAAATGCAGATTTTGCTCTCCCAGCAGTTGCCATTGAAAAAGCCACTTAAGATGACCAATATAGATAAAGACACATGTATTGATTGATGTGTATTTTAATATTTAATGTTGCAATATTTGTATTTTTACTTTTATTGCCACTCAGGCAGCAAAAGGGGTAGCTGGTATATTGAAAAAAATAATAAAATAACAAATAAAGTAAAACAAAATAAAATGAAAGGGACCATGTGTGCTGCTGAGATGGGAAGCGTGCGATTAGTTTTTAAATAGAATTCTGCTTTACTTAATTCCTGCTTGAGTCACCTAGCCAGGAAGCCGGAAAAGAGATTTGAATTTATTCGCTTCTTTCTTGAACTATCTCAGCAACGCACATCCAGTTACTGTCATTTACAACACACACACACACACACACACACACACACACACACACACACAAACTCCCTAAAAGGATATGGCATTTTTCTATCCACAAAGCTTAACCCTGAAGGCAAACCAGGTTTTGCTACTTCATGCACACTTTTCTCTAATAAAACATTTTCTATTGGTTTGGCTGATTCAGCGAACTGGCAAAATCAGCTGGAGGTCAAAGGACCGGGGTGGAGGGGTGGGGTGTGAGTCAAAAAAGTCAAGATGGCAGCCTCAGCCATGTTGTCAAAAGCCAGGTTCTTTTTACTGGGCGTGTAAAAAAAAAAAGGGGGGGGGGGCTTTGACTGCCTGGTTGTGGCTGCCATCTTGACTTTTTTGACTCACGTGGACATCCCTACGAGCAATTTACTTGGGCATGGAAAAGCCGGCCTATTTCCTCCTAAATGCAAATGAAAGGCAATTCTCCCACACTTCCCCTTTAAGGGATCAGCCAGCGTTTTTCTGGATGGGATTGTGCAACGCCTAAAAGAATTCCAAGCCATCCTGTTTTGTCCTCTCCCGAGATTGGATGGAATTATTTTATTTTATTTTATTTTATTTTATTTTATTTTATTTTATTATTCTATTGTATTGTATTGTACTGTATTGTATTGTATTGTATTCTATTCTATTCTATTCTATTCTATTCTATTCTATTCTATTCTATTCTATTCTATTCTATTCTATTCTATTTATTTCATTTCTTCATTTTATTTTATTTATTTCATTTCATTATTTTATTTCACTTCATTATTTTATTTTATTTATTTTATTTCATTTCATTTCATTTCATTATTTCGTTTCATTATTTTATTTTATTTTATTTCATTTCATTATTTTATTTATTTCATTTCATTTCATTATTTTATTTCGTTTCATTTCATTATTTTATTTTATTTTAATATTTTTTATTTTATTTTATTATTTCATTATTTTATTCTATTTCTTTTTTTATTTTATTTTATTTATTTCATTTCATTATTTTATTTTATTTCATTATTTTATTTTATTTCATTTCATTATATTATTTTATTTTAATATTTTTTATTTTTTTATTTCATTGTTTTATTTCATTGTTTCATTATTTTATTCTATTTTATTTATTTCATTTCATTTCATTATATTATATTATTTTATTTTAATATTTTTATTTTATTTTATATTTTTTATTTCAATTTTAAATTTACTTTTTACTTTCATGTAATACCTTGCAATATTTTAGTTTACTTTTAAAAACATTTATTCAAAATTCAACAGGACATTTGGGAAAAAAAGATTAAATTACTATAGGCAGTAAAATATGGGAGACACAAACATTGACCAAGTCATCCTTAAAATAATTGCAGATGAGAAGGTTTCAACTTGTTATAAATTCCATTTGCCCCCCCATTTCAGCATCCAACACAGGCAGTCCTCAACTTACCACAGTTCATTTAGTGACTGTTCAAAGTTACGACGGCAGCAAAAAAGGTGACTTATGCCTGTTTTTCACACTTACGACCGTTGTACCACCCCCAGGGTCATGTGAACAAAATTCAGACACTTGGCAACTGACTCGTATTTATGACGGTTGCAAGTGTCCCCAGGTCACGTGATCCCCTTTTGTGACCTTCTGCCAAGCAAACTCGATGGGGGAAGACAGATTCACTTAACGACCGTGCCATTAACTGAGCAACTGCAGGGATTCCCTTAATAATTGGGACAAGAGAGGTCATAAAACAGGTCAAAACTCATTTAACATCTGTCTTATTCAGCAACAGAAATTTTGGGCTCCATTGTGGTCATAAGTTGAATACTACTTGTATTTCTCCTTAAATATTCTTTGAGCAGATGGATGTGAGTTTATTACGAATTCTGTATCTGATCAGGATTTGAACCTGGGTCTCCTTCCTCCTAAACCAGCTCTTTCACACACCCGCTGTGGTTCTCTCTAACCCTCCCATTGACCCAGAGAGAGACAGTGGGGGGTAGCTTAAGCCCTGAGCTTAAACATGGAAGATTCGGCTCCGCCTCCTTATACTTTCCGGTGTATGATTGGGTGCCACAGCCTAGCCCACCTCACAGGGGTGTTAAGTGGATGAAATCAGGCGGTGTAAAAGCATCTTTTAAATTTTTATGTCATGATCAAATATATTTTGTGAGGCGGGGTTAAAAATTGAAAATGATGGAGATGGTCATACTTTTTTCTTGTTTTTTTTTTAAGCCACCCAGAAATGAGAAGCAAGATAAATAATAATAATAATAATAATAATAATAATAATAATAATAATAATAATAATAATGATGTTGGAAGGGGCCTTGAAGGTCTTCTAGTCCAACCCCTGCTCAGGCAGGAAACCCTATACCATTTCGGACAAATGGCTGTCCAGTCTCTTCTTAAAAACTTCCAGTGTTGGAGCATTCACCGCTTCTGGTGGCAGGCAGTTCCACTGGTTAATTGTTCTGTCAGGAAGTTTCTCCTTAGTTCTAGGTTGCTTCTCTCCTTGGTGAGTTTCCATCCGTTGCTTCTTTGTCCTGCCTTCAGGGGCTTTGGAGGAGAGGTGGGTCCCCTCTTGCAGGAAATACCTGCAGGAAATGCGGCCACAAGTCCATCATCAGAGCCCCAGCCATTTTGACTTTTTTGACTTCTTGACTGTCAGGAATGGCGGGCATTTGGCACAGACTCTGACAGCCAACAACTGCTGGGCTGCGAGGGTGGAGGGGGCATTGTCTTGGCCCTTCCAGGTTACCTGATGCCTCTTGGCTTACCTTGACCTTTTCGTTCCTCCAAAAATAAACCGTGGTTTATTAAGGGAAGGATGGTCAGCACATTTTCTCCCCCCTCCCCCCCAGGTCCTCTCGTTTCTCCCTTGCAGCTGTCCTCTCTCGATAAAAGGAGTGGGGGGGGGAAGAGTTGCTTTTGTTGGAAAAGGGAGGAGGAGGAGGAGGAGGAGGAGGAGGAGGAGGAGGAGGAGGAGGAGGAGGAGGAGATAGACAAGGAGAAGGAGTAGAAGAAGGTGAAGAGAGACACGGAGGAGGAGGAGTCAGGAAGAAGGAGGAGGAGGAGGAAGAGAAGAAAAACATAGACAAGGAGGAAGAGGAGAAGAAGGAGAAGGAAAAGTTGAGAAGGGAAGAAGGTGGAAGAGGAGAAGGAGAAGATAGACAAGGAGGAGGAGGAGTCAGAGAAGGAGGAGGAGGAGAACAACATACACAAGGAGGAAGAGGAGAAGAAGGGAAAGATGAGAAGGGGAGAAGGAAAAAATAGAGGGAGAGGAGGAAAAAGAGAAGAAGGAGAAGTTGAGAAGGGGAGTAGGAGGAGCAGGAGAAGATAGACAAGGAGGAGGAGGAGGAGTCAGAGAAGGAGAAGGAGGAGGAGGAGAAAATAGAGGAGGAGGAAAAAGAGAAGGAGGAGAAGATGAGAAGGAAAAAAAGATCAGGAGGAGAAGGAGAAGACAGAAAAGAAGGGGAAGGAAGGGAGGGAGGGAGGGAGGGAGGAAGGAAGGAAGGAAGGAAGGAAGGAAGGAAGGAAGGAAGGAAGGAAGGAAGGAAGGAAGGAAGGAAGGACGCCCCCCAATCTCCCAATTATGTATCAAGCCCAGTGGGAAATATTTGGTGGGCTTTTGCATTGGGTGTCCCCTGAGCGAACGTAAAGGTGTGTATCTGACGGCCACACAGCCTGCTTTCATGAGTAAGGCAGAACTAGAACTCACCACCATCCAGTTTCTAAGCTCTCCACTACTCCAAACCGGAAAAGTAACCACAAAAACATTGCAGACGCATAAACAAGGAATCAAGGCTAGTCAAACTTTTTTCTTTTCTTTTTTTAAACTTTTTTGACCTTCTTCCTACTTGACCCAGCAGGAAACATCTTCCTGTTGTGCTTGTCATTGTGTAGAAATTTTGCTGGTAACACGGAAAGAAAAAAAACACACCATTGAGTCAGTTGGAGATTGCAGACTGTTGAATGCTCATTCGCTTTGGATAAACACGATTGTCCTTTAATTCTCGCTCTCTTTAAAGGAAAAACTAGCCGCCCTCAGCAATTTTGGGACATAACAACCTGGTGTGCAAACATCAGTCTGGTTTCCCTCTTTATTGAATGTGTAACTCTAATTAAACCTGAGTGCATAATGTCATAGAATAATCCGTATTTGTATTTATTGCATCCTTAGATCTTCCTGCAATAAATGAGCTAATTTCCCCGGTGTGCCGAAAAAAGCAAACTCTTCATACGTTTTCCAACTTGTTAATTTAATTTCCATGTGGGAAAAAAAAATCACGTGACCGTGGGGATGCTGTAGCCGTTGTAAGTGTGAAAAACGGTCATAAGTCTCTTTTTTCCAGTGGCATTGTAACTTTGAACTGTCACTAAATGAACAGTCGTAAGTAGAGAACTAACTGTATTTCTTTTATTAAGTTTGACTTACGTGCCGTGCCCCCCCCCACTTGTGAAATGACGGTAACAGTCCAGAATTAGGAAAACTTAACATGCCCGGAGTCAAAAATTGAGAAGAAATTAGCTTAAAAACAGACGCTGCGCAGATCAAAATTCTGTTTTTCTCGGAGCCGTGTGACTTTTTATGACACCGTTTGCTGTATGTTGGACGGCTTTTTTTTTTAAATTATTATTAAGTGTCAGTTCCTGGAAAAAACAACAACCCCTCAAGACAGAAAAGATGGAGAAATTCCTGGGTAATTTAATTTTATCCTGTTTTAAGGCGTGACTAATTGATTTGGCCTCTTCTTCCATTCTTGCATTTAATTCAAAGAGATTTTGGTGATAATTCTGCAGTCGAGGAAGGGTGGAGACTTGACTTTGAAAAATAAATAAATTGGAAATCACCGACTGGCAGGGCTAATTTGGAAAGCAATTAAGTTTGGGGGAATCAGTTAAAATCAGGGTTTCTCAAACTTGGCAACTTGAAAAAGTTGGACTTCAGCTCCCAGAATTCCCCAGCCAGCCAGCATGTGTGAAGATGTGTGGACTTCAATTCTCTGTCTCTGTCTCTGTCTCTGTCTCTCTCTCTCTCTCTGTGTCTCTCTCTCTGTCTCTCTCTCTGTCTCTCTCTCTCTCTCTCTCTCTTTCTCACCAACTCTTTCTCCCGTTCTCTTTCCCTTTCTCTCTTTCTCCATTTCTCTTATTCTCTTTCTCTCTTTCTGCCTTTCTCTCTTTCTCTCTTTCACTTTTTTCTCTCTTTCTCCATCTCCTCCCTTTCTCTCTCTTTCCCTACCTTTCGTTCTCTCTTTCTCTTTTTCCATCTTTCTTTCTCCCTTTCTCTCTTTTTCTTTCTCCCTTTCTCTTGTTCTTTCTCTCCCTTTCCCCCATTCTTTCTCTTTTTCTCTCTCTCCTTCTCCCCTGTTCATTTTCTCTCCCTTTCTCTCTCTCTCTCTTTCTCACTTTCTTTCTCACTCACTTTCTCCCTTTCGCTCTTTCTTTCTTTCTTGATTTCTCTCGTTCTCTTTCTCTCTCTTTCCTCCTTTCTTTCTCTCGTTCTTTCTCTTTGTCCCTCTCTCTTCCTCTTCCTCTCTTTCTTCTGAATAGGGGAAGGGGCAAGGGCTAATTTTAAATCAGGGCAGATGGCCCATCCCTGACTCCAGGCATATAAATTTAAAAAATGTGTGTCTATGTGTGTGTGTTTGTGTGTGTGTGTGTGTGTGAGAGAGAGAGAGAGAGAGAGGGAGAGAGAGAGGGAGAGAATCCTTTTTTGGGACAGGGAAGGAGCTTAGCCAATATCTTTTTTTTTGGGGGGGGGAAGCACAACTAAGCAACAGAAAAGCAGAGATAGCCATCTGCTCGGGAGGCGTTCAGGAATCTGAAACAGATTTTTGCGCTGCATTAGCAAAAAAAGCAAAAAAAAAAAAAAGCCAGCTGGTTTGTCTAACCATGATGCACATTTCTCAACTGGTTAGAAACTCAGCTCATTTCTGCACAAACATAGTCCTCGCCTTACGACCACAACTGAGCCCCAAATGTCTGCTGCTAAGCAAGACAGTTGTTAAGTGAGTTTTGCCCCATTTTATGACCTTCCTTGCCACAGTTATTACAGCGGTTAAGTGAGTGGCACGGTTGCTAAGTGAGTCCTGCTTTCCCCAGAAGGACGCAAAAGGGAATCACGTGACACACACACACACACACCACAGGATGCTGCGACCGTCGTAAATATGAGTCAGTTTCCAAGCATCTGGATTTTGATCACAAGACCGTGGGGATGCTGCAATGGTCGTAAGTGTGAAAAATGGTTCTTTAAAACTCTTTCTTTCTTTCTTTCTTTCTTTCTTTCTTTCTTTCTTTCTTTCTTTCTTTCTTTCATTCTTTCTTTCATTCTTTATTTCTTTATTTTTCTCTCTCTCCCTTCCTTCCTTTCTTTGTAGATACAGATAGATAGATAGATAGATAGATAGATAGATAGATAGATAGATAGATAGATAGATAGATAGATAGACAGACAGACAGACAGACATGCAGACAGACAGACAGACAGACAGACAGACAGATGGATAGATAACCTTTATTGTCATTTTTTACTGTGGGCACAATGGCACACGTTAAAAATGAAATTTAGTTGCTTGCTCTCAGAGTGTACACATACATACATTTGAGTTTCCCATTTGATGCCAGGTGTGAATAACCTCTTTCCCCCCTCCCCTATTTCAGGTGGAATTCACTCATGATCAAATTGAAGGTAAGAGGCCGTTCACTTTTCCATCTGTAACGAAGGGGTTTTCCTAATTAATTAATTACTAATTAATTCCAACAGCTCAGCCTCAAGGCTTCTTTTTTGTAAGACCGGTTCTTGGCATCAGCATCCTTCAGTAACAAATGAAAAAAAAATGGAAAAGGGAGTTTATCAAAATGTATTTGTTAGGTCCACTCATTTAACGATGATCTGAAGTTACAATGGCACTGAAAAAAGTGACTTATGACCAGTTCTCACACTTACGACAGTCACCGCATCTCTCTGGTCACAAATTCAATGACTTGCAACTGCGTTTGGGGAGCAGAATTTCTCTTGCCAAGCGAGGCCATTGCTAAGCGAATCATGGCGGACTTTACGTGCTTTGTTGCAGTGTGTTAAGCAAATCAGTGCAGTTGTTCAGCGAATCATGTGGCTGTTTAAGCAAATCTGGCTTCACCCTTCACTCTGCTTGCCGGAAGGTTGCAAATGGTGATCCCGTGACTGTGAGGATGTTCCGACGGTCGTAAGTGTGAGGACCAGCTATAACTCAATGTTTCAATGCTATTGGAATTTCAAAGGCTGCTAAATGAATGGTTGATTGCTAACCTAGGAAAAACCAATTCATCATATTCTGAATTCTATCATAGCTGGCTGGGGGATTCTGGGAGTCGAAGTCCTCCCCTCCTAAAAGATACTGGCTGGGGGAATCTGGGAGTTGAAGTCCTCCCCTCTTAAAGCATGGCTGGCTGGGGGATTCTGGGAGTCGAAGTCCCCCCCCTAAAGCATAGCTGGCTGGGGATTCTGGGAGTTGAAGTCCTCCCCTCCTAAAAGATACTGGCTGGGGGAATCTGGGAGTTGAAGTCCTCCCCTCTTAAAACATGGCTGGCTGGGGGATTCTGGGAGTTGAAGTCCACCTATCTATGTGTCTATGGAGATTCTCCATCCTCCAGGTCCTGGTTGCTTTTTTTTCAGGAGGCAACTGGACTTCCTTGTTTTTCTTTGAAGATTGTTTGCTTCTCATCCAAGAAGCTTCTTCAGCTCTGACTGGTTGAAAAAGCATCTTTGGGCAAAGCTGCTCTGAGTTTTCTGGGCTGCCCAGCACGCCGCTTCAGTTCTCACGTTGCATCAGACACATCCTTATTCTGACTCCACAGCTAGACTTCCTTCGACCGAAGGAAACCGCCTTCTTCTGTTTATCTCTGAATAAAATCCCTTCAGAAGCCATCAGCAGCCATGACCTGCTTGGCGGTATTGTTAAATTGAGGCAGGCAGAGAAGCTGGGAGCGAATTGATCTCCGGATGAGCAGCGAGCAGCGTAAATCAATACGGTGGGATGAACAATAGCAGGAAGGGGTTATTCTGGATTTATTTTATTTTATTTTTGCTTGCTCGAAACGAGCTGTTGGATAGCAAAACAGGAGAACAGCATCACAGAGTTGGAAGGGGACCCTGGAGGTCTTCTAGTCCATCCTCATGCTGGAGCAGGACAGCCCTACGATCAGTACTCAACTTACCACCACAATTGAAGCCCAAAATTTCCATTGCTAAGTGAGACAGTTGTTAGGTGAATGTTGCTCCACTTTTCTTGCCACAGCTGTTAAGTGAATCGCTGCAGTTGTTAACTTAGTCACACGGTTGTTAAGTGAAACTGGCTTCCCCCATTGATTTCACTTGTCAGAAGGTGACCCCGGGACACTGCGACCGTCATAACTATGAGTCAGTTGCCCAGTGTCCCAATTTTGATCATGTGATGGTTGTTAAGTGTGAAATATGGTATTAAGTCCCTACCTCTCCTCTCCTTCCTTCCTTCCTTCCTTCCTTCCTTCCTTCCTTCCTTTTCCTTTCCTTTCCTTTCCTTTCCTTTCCTTTCTTCCTTTCCTTTCCTTCCTTCCTTCCTTCCTTCCTTCCTTCCTTCCTTTTCCTTTCTTTCCCCTCCCTTCTTTCCTTCCTTCCTCCCTCCCTTCCTTCCTTCCTTCCTTCCTTCCTTCCTTCCTTCCTTCCTTCCTTCCTTCCTTTTCCTTTCCTTTCCTTTCCTTTCTTCCTTTCCTTCCTTCCTTCCTTCCTTTTCCTTTCTTTCCCCTCCCTCCTTTCCTTCCTTCCTCCCTCCCTCCCTCCCTCCCTCCTTCCTTCCTTCCCTCCTTCCTTTCCACCTCCCATCCATCCATCTCTGACACAGTGGAAAATTCACAGCTGCATTCCTGCAATGCAGTATCTTTAATCTCATTGTCAAAGTCTCCCTCTTTCGTGCCTTCTGAATGCTACGGTAGTGCAAATGCCACCCCAGGGCAATTTATCCACACAGCATGGGAGACACCCCCACGTGGCTGCTTCAGCAGAGCTTTGGAGACTTTGCTTCTGTTGTTGGGAGATAGCCGGGACAAAATCATTTTGTAATTTCATTTAGTGTAGCTCAGTCCCACAACCTCCTGGGAACCGGCTGAGCGTGTAAATGCCCAAAACTAGGATGAACTGATTAATGAACTGAACAGGAAACAGCACGGTGCCCGATCTGGATTGACAATTACAGGTAAAAGTAATCAAGTTATAGCCATTCATTTAGTGACTATTCAAAGCGACAGCGGTGCTGGAAAAAGCGTCCATTTTTCACACTTCATGACGGTTGCAGCTTCCCCGTGGTCTCGTGATCCAAATTCTGATTCTTGGCAACTGACTCATATTTGTGACGGTCGCAGTGTTCTGGGGTCACGTGATCCCCTTTTGTGTCCTTCCGACAAGCAAAGTCAATGGGGGAAGCCAGATTCACTTAACAACCGTGTTACTGACTTAACAACTGCAGTGATTCGCTTAACAACAGTGGCAAGAAAGGTTGCAAAGTGGGGCAAAAGTCACTGAACAGCTGTCTGTCCAGTTTGCAAAAGTTCTGTCCAACTTTGCAAATATATATATATATATATATATATATATATCTATCCAGGGCAGAAGTTGACCAACCTCTTTTGAACATTCCTTAATTTGGATATTCTAATTTATGGAGATAAATCCAAGATGTCTCTCAGAGGTTAGCATGACTCTTTACCGGACATCCAACTCTTGATAAGAACTGGAATTTAAAACTTTCAAAATGCTGTTGAACTTTGCAATGCTTAAATAGCCCAAAATTTTATGTTTTCCTGTATCTGAGAGTTGCAGAGGTCGGTGGCCCTGTTTTAAGCTAATTATGAAGATGGCTTTTTCCTGTTCAACTCCCACATTCTCAGACTGGACAAATCTCATCGTAAACCGGGTGACCTGTCCTTTTTTAAAAAATTATTTTTTAATCGTAACTATCCCTAGAGGGGACACAGAAATGAGCTGGAATGAAAATAGCAGCCGATAACAAGATCAACAGCAAAGTTTTTCAAACTTTTGAAAAGCAAACCAAATGAGAAAGTTCAGAGAAGTAGTAATTGAAAAATTATTATTATTTTTAAATAGGAATTCAAAACACATTGCGAATATTTAACCCCCTTATTTACTTATTTATTTATATTTCCTATTTCCTAATTGCCATCTCCCTCGGAGAGGGAAATGCAAAGAAACAAAATGAAATACAGGTAGTCCTCGACTTACAAACCTTAGTTTAGTGACCGTTCAAATTTACAACAGCACTGGAAAAAGTGTTTTTCACACTTACAACCGTTGGAGTATCCCTGTGGTCATGTGATGAAAATTCAGGTGTTTGGCAATTGACTCATATTTATGACAGTTGCAGCGTCCCACGGTCACGTGATCCCCTTTTGTGACTTTCTGACAAGCAAAGTCAACGGGGTAAGACAGATTCACTTAACAACGGTGTTACTCCCTTAACATCTGCACGGATTCGCTTAACAACTGTGGCGAAGGAAGGTTGTAAAATGGGGGCAATGTTCACTTAATTGTTGTCCCAATAGAAATTTTGAGCTCAGCTGTGATCGTAAGTCGAGGTCTACCTATACAACAGAATAGTTGGAACAGATTTTAAAGACGTTGGGGGTCTTCTAATACAACCCAATGCCTAAACAGGAGACCACCACCCCCAATCCGGATAAATGGCTATCCAATTTCTTCTTAAAAACCTCCAGTGTTGGAGCACCCACAACTTCTAGAGGCAGGTTGTTCCACTGGTTAATTGTTCTAACTGTCAGGAAGTTTCTCCTTAGTTCCAGGTTGCTTCTCTCCTTGGTGAGTTTCCATCCGTTGCTTCTTGTCCTGCCTTCGGGTGCTTTGGAGAATAGCTTGACTCCCTCTTCTTTGGGGCCGCCCCTGAGATATTGGAAGGCTGCTATCATGTCCCCCCTCGTCCTTCTCTTCATTAGACTAGACATACCCAATTCCAGCAACCGTTCCTTATATGTTTTAGCCTCCATTCTTCATACATTTTAGTATGAGCCAGCCGTGTGCTGCAGCTGCCAAAAAAGCCAACACAGTGCTAGGCTGCATTATCAGAGGGACAGAATCAAGATCAGGTGAAGTGTTAATACCACTTTACAAGGCCTTGGTAAGGCCACACTTGGAATAAGGCATCCAGATTTGGTCACCATGATGTAAAAAAGATGTCGAGACTCTAGAAAGAGTGCAGAGAAGAACAACAAAGATGATTAGGTGTCTGGAGGCTAAAACATATAAGGAACAGTTGCTGGAATTGGGTATGTGTAGTTTAACGAAGAGAAGGGTGAGGGGTGACATGATAGCAGTCTTCCAATATCTCAGGGGGCTGCCCCAAAGAAGAGGGAGTCAATCTATTCTCCAAAGCACCTGAAGGCAGGACAAGAAGCAACGGATGGTAACTAATCAAGGAGAGAAGCAACCTAGAACTAAGGAGAAACTTCCTAACATTGGGGAAAATTAATCAGCTGGCCACCAGAAGCTGTGAATGCTCCATCACTGGAGGCTTTTAAGTAAGGTATGGGGTTTCCTGCTTGAGCAGGGGGTTGGATTAGATGACCTCTAAGGTCCCTTCCAGCCCTCTTATTAGATATTCTCAGGGCTTTTTTTGTCATAGAACGCTCAGAACGGAGTTCCGGCAGCTTTTTTGGATGGAACCTTGTAGGGTAGACAAGACGGGTTGTATGACGTGTGTGAGTTCCGGCACCTGTTTCTTTTTACAGAAAAAGCACTGGATATTCTACTTTGCAAACAGTGTTGTGTTGTGATTGCAAAGCCCAATTTTTTTTTCCTGATAGTGTTTTTCTCTCTCTCTCTCTCTTCTTCAGAATTCAGGGAGATCTTTGAACTCTTTGACCGGACTCAAAAGGGGGAATTGAAAATCACCTACGGCCAGTGCGGAGACGTCTTGAGGTCCTGCGGACAGAATCCCACCCAGGCAGAAGTCCACAAAGTCCTCGGACGCCCAAAAGCAGACGGTTAGATCTTCTTCCTCAGTGGAGTTGCGCTGTGGCAATTCTGCAAAATCAGCTTCAGTGCAGTTTTTCTTTTCACCCTTTCTCCATGAGGCAGTCCTCTCTTAATAGCCATTCACTTAGCGACCGTTTGAAGCTCCCATGGATTTTCCCAGAGCTACTTATGACCCAGGTTCAATCTTCCAACAGTCGCCCCTCGCCAGCGCAGTCACGTGATGCCAACTGGCTTGGACTCTTATTTATTTATTAAATTTCTATACTACCCTTCTCCCAAATGACTCAGGGTGCTGTACAGGGCAATAAAACACGACATACAAAAATTAAAAATAAATTAAATTAATTTAGCCCCAACAATAAATAGTTAAAAATAAACAGTTTGCCGTTTGCCACATCCTGCACTTATCTGATCACGTTTTGGTTGATTTCCTGCAAAGTTGGCATTGGGTTTGTGTAATGACTGCTGCATTCGCTTAACGACTTCAGCGTTCGCTTAACGACAGCAGCACTCGCTTAATGACTGCAGTGTTTTCTTAACAGCTGCAATTGTTTGCTTAACAACTCCACCATTTGCTTAATGACTGCAGTGTTCGCTTAAGGATCGCAGCATTCACTTAATGATTGCCGCATTTGCTTAACCACTGCGGTGTTCACTTAATGACTGCAGTGTTCACTTAACAACTGCGGTGTTTACTTAATGACTGCTGCGTTCGCTTAAAGACTGCAGCGTTCGATTAACGACTGCAGCGTTCGATTAACGACTGGACAGCCATTGGTCCAGAATTTGTCTGGAAAGTCTCTTGCTCAAACAGGAGGTTGGTCTAGAGCAGGGGTGTCAAACTCAATTTCATGGAGGGCCGCATCAGCATTGCGGTTGCCCTCAGGAGGCCGGGTGGGTGTGGCCTGGGTGGGCGTGGCTTACTGGGTGGGCGTGGCTAGAGTGCATATGGCCTACTGGGTGGGCATGGCCAGCTCTACATCGTTAGCATCAAGGGTGCCTATGGGGGCCTGAGCAGGAGTGGGACAGATCTGGGGGTCTCTTGCGGAAGGAGGGTCTCTAGGCCAGGGCCAAGGCAGTGGGGGGCCGTTCCCTCCCTGTTTCCAGGATGGCTTCGCGGGCCGCATGAAACCACTTCGCAGGCCGGATCTGGCCCCCGGGCCTTGTGTTTGACATGTCTGGTCTAGAGGACCACTGAGGTCCCCTCCAACTCTGTCGTCCTTCTGCTAACGGTTTGCTTTGTGGTATTTTGTGGTGAGCTGTGTGGACACGTTTTCCTTCTTCTTGGCAGAAATGAACAGCAAGATGTTGGATTTTGACACCTTCCTGCCCATGCTCCAGCACATCGCCAAGACCAAAGACACCGGGACGTACGAAGACTTTGTGGAAGGCCTGCGGGTCTTCGACAAAGAAGGGAACGGCACGGTGATGGGAGCTGAACTCCGCCACGTTTTGGCAACCCTGGGTGAGAATGGCACCTGTGGCAGGGATGGCCACGTTTTCTTTTTGCCCAGATTTGCAGCAAAGAGGCAAACCGATGGTCCTCTACTTACGACCACCTTTGGGACCCGAATTCCCATTGCTAAGCTAAGGCTCGATTTTTTAGCCTTTGTTTTAAAGCAGGGGGTGTTTTTTTTGGGGGGGGGAAATGACTGCAGTTGTTAAGGGATCCAGGTGGTTGTTAAGCAAAACTAGCTTTTCCTATTGACTTTGCTTGCCGCAAATGGCGATCATGTGACCCTGGGGTGCTGCCACCGTCGCAAGTACATGCCAAGTGCCCAAATCTTGATCGGATGATTATACTGTAGGGTCACTGCAACAGCTGTATTTATGTATTTTTGTATTGATTGATTTGATTTTTATAGACGCCCATCTCGGCAAACAAGTCTGGGCAAATGCACAATTGA
Source organism: Vipera latastei (assembly GCA_024294585.1). Taxonomy (NCBI): domain Eukaryota; kingdom Metazoa; phylum Chordata; class Lepidosauria; order Squamata; family Viperidae; genus Vipera; species Vipera latastei. The sequence continues at coordinate 3,421,909 of CM044371.1, forward strand.
AACGTCTATTACAATTAAAGGTTTAGAAATATGTTAAAACAATAAAATCAGTCAAAAGCATTACAGGTGGTCCTTGATTTATAACAGTTTGTTTAGTGGCCGTTTGAAGTTACGACGGCAGAGAAAAAAGCGACTTGTGGCTGTTTTTCACACTTATGACCGTCGCAGCATCCCCATGATCATGTGATCAAAATTCAGACGCTTGGCCACTGACTCACACTTATGACCGCTGTAGTGTCCTAGGATCAAGTCATCCTCTTTTGTGACCGTCAAAGTCAGTGGGGAAACCAAATTCACTTAACAACCATGTTCCTAAGTGATTCACTTAACAACGGTGGCAACTGAGACTTAACTGTCTCTCTTAGCAGCATAAATTTGGCGCTCAGTAGTGGTCGAGGACAACCTGTATTTGCGACCACTGGTCATAAGTCACTTTTTTCCGGCTCCGTTGTAACTTCAAACGGTCACTAACTGAATGGTCATAAGTCGATCACTGTGTAAAGTTTGAATCTTTTCGTTCCGCCCCTTCCCATCTTTACAACAGGAGGTAAGTCCCATCCTTCTTCTGGGCAGCAGGAACTGTGAAGTCTTCAAAGACTCATCTCCTCAAATTTTTAATTATGTTCTTTTTTCTCCTCTGTTTTTCAGGAGAAAGATTAACCGAGGAAGAAGTTGATAAATTGATGGCGGGTCAAGAAGATTCCAACGGGTGTATCAATTATGAAGGTCAGAGGCTTCTCTGGAGAATCACTTTTTTTTTCTACCTTGAGGTTGGGGTTGTGACCAAACGGGCATTGATGTGCTCCATGGGATTTGACCTTCTGGAGAAATGATGTGTGTGTGTGTAGATTATAAATTACTTCTATGAAAAAGATCAATGTCAATGGGAGGATGGAATAAGTGATGACTCACGAGTTCCTGTCCAGACGTGGGCAGCAGAAAAAAAAATGATCCGATGGGATATAAATAATTCAGGTCCTCTAAGTGATTTTAAACTCCAGATTGGGGAAGGGGCAGGCTGGGGGGGGGGAATGTCACCCTATCATTTGTTGTGGTTCTTGGACGAAAAACAGCACCAGCAAAATGTAAAGGGGTGGGGGGATTAATACCTACCACGCAAAGGCATCATCAAATCTTTTCAAAGGATTAGATTTTCAGGAAGAATAGAATAGAATAGAATAGAATAGAATAGAATAGAATAGAATAGAATAGAATAGAATAGAATAGAATAGAATAGAATAGAATAGAATAGAATAGAATAGAATAGAATAGAATAAGAAATAACATAATAAAATAAGAAATAATAGAATAGAATAGGAAATAACAGAACAGAACAGAATAGAATAGAATAGAATGGAATGGAATGGAATAAGAAATAACATAATAGAATAAGAAATAATAGAATAGAATAGAACGGAACGGAACGGAATGGAGTAGAATATAATAGAATAACAGAGATGGAAGGGAGCTTGGAGATCTTCTAGTCCAACCCCCTGCTCAGGCAGGAAACCCTATACCATTTCAGACAAATGAACCAAGATACCTTAAAGGAGCAACTTACAGAATGGATCCAAAATCTGGGACCAGAGAAAATGAGATTTGGGGAAAGTGTGGCTGCTTTAAGGCTACTGACTGCTGTTGTGCTCCTAGGCTACTGCTGCCGTGGTCACGTGTTCTTTATTTTCAGTGTTCCGTGACAATTTCCCAGTCAGTCTAGCAATCCTTCACTCCCTTCCCCAACAGAGCAGTAGCCACTTACCTGTCTGCTAGGGAGGGAAAGGAGGAAGGGGGTGGGAGGGGCGATAGGAACAAAGGAAAGAAAGAAAGAAAGAAAGAAAGAAAGAAAGAAAGAAAGAAAGAAAGAAAGAAAGAAAGAAAGAAAGAAAGAAGGAAGGAAGGAAGGAAGGAAGGAAGAAGAAAGAAAGAAAGAAAGAAAGAAAGAAAGAAAGAAAGAAAGAAAGAAAGAAAGAAAGAAAGAAAGAAAGAAAGAAAATATCCTTGAAACAACGACCTAACGGGGCACATGTTTTCTAGTGGTGGTATTAATAAAATTTGGAAGCAACCTGGCAGATTCAGGGATTTATAATATGCAGAAAAGTGGGGTTCTTGCAATCATTCACAACACCCCCCCTTTTCCCCCCTGTTTATTTTAGCCTTTGTGAAACACATCATGGCAAGTTAAAATGGCAGGTAAGAAGCTCTGTCTCTTAATCCTCCTATGATTTCCTTTTGCAGGTTTGTTTACCTATTCTCCAGTCTCCCCCTGAGAACCAATTGAGGCTTAGATAATCCAGCACATTCCTGTAGCTTTATGTAGCCCAGAAACCCTGATTTGTTGCTATCGTTTCTTTTCCGGTCAAACCGAAGGAAATAGAAGCAGTCCTCAACTTACAACAGTTCATATAGTGACCGTTCAAATTACAACGGCACTGAAAAATGTGACTTACAACCCATTGTAGCATCCCCCATATTCACATGATTGAAATTCAGAGGCTTGGCGACTGACTCATATTTACGTCGGTCGTAGTGTTCCAGAGTCACATGATCTCCTTCTGCGACCTTCTGACAATCAAAGTCAATGGGGGAAGCCAGATTCACTTAACAACCTTGTAACTTACTTAACAACCACAGTGATTCACTTAAAAACTGTTGCAAGAAAGGTCGTAAAATGGGGCAAAACTCACTTAACAAATGTCTCACTTAGCAACAGAAATTTTGGACCCAATTGCAGCCATAAGTCGAAGACTTTCTTTTTTATTCTCATTTTCCATCATTGCAGCCAGAACGATTTCTACTGACGTGGGAGGAACGGATGTAAATGCAAATTTAAATCTAGAAATGGAGCTGAAACCCAATGAATAAGTGGGGATAATCTAGAGAAATCCTAAAGTAATTCGAATCTAAGTTTGAAATCATATACAGCTAGTCCTCTCCTTACGACCAGAAGTGAGCCCAAAATTTCTGTTGCTAAGCAAGACAGTGGTTAAGTGAGTTTTGTCTCAGTTTGTTAAGTGAATCATTGCAGTTGTTAAGTGAGTCACATGGTTGTTAAGTGAATCTGGCTTCCTGCTTGTCAGAAAGTAGCAAAAGAGCATCATGTGACCCCAGGACACTGCAACCATCATAAGTGCATGCCAGTTGCCAAGCCTCTGAATTTTGATCACATAACCCATGGGGACGCCGCAACGGTTGTTAAGTGTGAAAAATGGTCATAAGTCCCTTTTTTCACTGCTATTGTAAGTTTGAACGGTCACTAAATGGATTGTTGTAAGTCTGGGCGAGATGCACCCAACACCATTTATATCCCTGCATGCAAAACAATATCACAGGATATTCCTCGATTTACGACCACAATCAGGGCCCAAATGCCTATCATTAAGCAAGACGGTTGTTAAGTGAGTCAAGTCCAATTTTGTGACTTTTTTTGGCCAAGGTTGTTAAGGGAATCACTGTGGCATTCACTGAAAAACGATGGAGACGGAGAGAGATTTTTGCAACCCAAATTTCTCCTCTTCGTTCTTGACCGGTTTTGTCTACTCCCATCACAAACTCTGAAGATGGGTTTGGCGTTATTTTTTTTACAATTCAACAACCAACAACTCTTTGACCCAATCTTGGGATGACTCAGAGGCCGTGTTGATATGCAATTCCCCCCCCCCTTGGGAAAAGTTTGACCGAGCTTTTTCCTGCAAAAATGAAAATGTGTGGGTGCATTCCCCAGATAAAAAAGAGAGAAAACAGCCTGATTTTGGCTTTATCGATTCCTCTTGTTTCTCCGCTCCGGTTTTGCTTATCGCCTCCAGTTTCCTGGTCCTGTTTGGTCACTCAGATCTGGAATGACTCAAGTTTTGACGGGGTCAGATTGGGGTCCTTATCTGCTCTTCCCAAAGTCCCAAGGGGGGGGGAAGGGAAGGAATGAAGTGGAAACAGGCCCCATTATTTGCTCTGCATTGTGAAATGCACAGCTCAGCCTACTTCCCTTCCTTCCTTCCTTCCTTCCTCTTCTTCCCACCTTCCCTCTCCTTCCTTCCTTCCTTCCTTCCTTCCTTCCTTCCTTCCTTCCTTCCTTCCTTCCTTCCTTCCTTCCTCTTCTTCCTACCTTCCCTCTCCTTCCTTCCTTCCTTCCTTCCTTCCTTCCTTCCTTCCTTCCTTCCTTCCTTCCTTCCTTCCTTCCTTCCTTCCTTCCTTCCTTCCTCTTCTTCCTACCTTCCCTCTCCTTCCTTCCTTCCTTCCTTCCTTCCTTCCTTCCTTCCTTCCTTCCTTCCTTCCTTCCTTCCTTCCTTCCTTCCTTCCTCTTCTTCCTACCTTCCCTCTCCTTCCTTCCTTCCTTCCTCCCTCCTTTTTTCCTTTCCCTTTTGTCCTCATCTTTTCATTTTCCTCCACTCTTTTCCTCCTTGCCTCCTTCTCCTTCCTTCCTTCCCTCCCTCCCTCCCTTCTTTCCTTCCTCCCTCCCTCCCTTCCCTCTGTATCTCCTTCCTTCTCTCTTTCTCCTTTCTCTTCCCTCCCCCCTTTCTTCCTCCTTCTCTTTTCTCCTTCCTCCCTTCTTTCCTTCCTTCCTTCCCCTTCTCTTCCCTTTCTTGAAACCGTGCAACTGAAGCCCCCCCTCCCCCTGCGTTGTCCATGACAACCCCACAAGAGGGATGCGGCTGCAGGATGGCATCTGGTTGCCGTTTTTTGACCCACTCCACACACACACACACACACACACACCCTGCGGACACCGTGGAAAATCAAAAGTAAAAGAAGAAATTAAGCAGCCGAGCTCCTGGCCAGGCTGAGGGGTCTCCTCTGTCTCGAACCCACAGCCGCCCTGCCTCTTCTGCTCCCAACTGCTCTTTGCAAAGACCCAGGTTTGCGTTTGTGTGTCCGGGTTGTGTGTGTTTGTGCCAGCTCACGGATGCTCAGCCCACCCACGGATCCTGCTTTTTGCACAGGTGGCATCCCCATGATGAGAGGCAGCAATTTGCTTCCTCCGCGGCCCCCCCGTTTATTTTTGTGACCCCCCCCTTCCCCCCCCCCACCAGTCAAGCACTCACTGGGCTCCATGAAGCCGCCAGCTGAGAAATTGGCCATTTTCCCAGTTTTTAAGGGTTTTCAACTACTGACTTGGAGCAATTTGGAGAAGACGTGAATTTACTGTTTTCCTTCTCTCTCTCTCTCATCTCTTTCTTTCTTTCTTTCTTTCTTTCTTTCTTTCTTTCTTCCTTCCTTCCTTCCTTCCTTCTCTTTCTTTCTTTCTTCCTTCCTTCCTTCCTTCCTTCCTTCCTTCCTTCCTTCCCTTCCTTCCTTCCTTCCTTTCTTCCTTCCTTCCTTCCTTCCTTCCTTCCTTCCTTCCTTCCTTCCTTCCTTCCTTCCTTCCTTCCTTCCTTCCACTCTCTCCCTCCCTCCTTCCTTCCTATTTTTTTCCTTCCTTTCATCCCTTCCTCCTCCCTCCCTTTCCTTCCTTCATTCTTTCTTTTCCCTCCTTCCCTCCTTCCTCCCATCTTTCTTCTTCCCTCTCTCATTCCTTCTCCTCCCTCCCTCCCTCCCTCCCTCCCCCTCCTTCTCTCCTCCCCTCCCCTCCTCTTCTCCTCTCTTCCCCTTCCCCTTCCCTTTCCTTCCTTTCCTCTTTCCCTTCCCTTCTGGCTGGGGGATTCTGGGAGTTGAAGTTCACCCATCTTCAACTTCCCAAGGTCAAGAAACACCAATTTTTAGTTCTCAATCTTCAATCACATTGAGGGCCAGAATTTCCGTCGTTAAGTAAGGCAGTTGTTGAGTGAGCCATGCCCAAGTTTACAACCTTTTCCATCACAGTTGTTTAGCCAACAACTGGAACCCCAGGGAGTGGAGTAAAGGTGGAGTAGTGGAACTGACAAAAGTGGAGTAAATGCGAAGCGCAGAGAATGGAGTAGACATGGAGCAGAGTTTACCTGGTTTATGTTGGCTAACTCTTCATCTTCTGGTTTTCAGGATTGTTTTCTTCCATTCGGGATGGAGGTTTTGGATATTTTCTGATGGGTGCCTGTTCTTCTCCACCTAGTTACTCCTCAATCCAACACTACTATCTTTTCCTGCCCTCCCTCCTTGCCTGGCTCCACGGCGGCCACCAACGTACAAATTGTATCTCCCCCGCCTGTGAGGAAGACTTCGCTACTCCTCGTTGGGACCTTGCAACATCTAAGGTCTCTGCAGGATGCAATTTGCAATTACACTGCCTGTAGTAGTAGTAAATGAGTTTACTACTCTGAAAATTGTTTCTTGAAACGATTAAAAGTGTTGACTATGACCCTCTCATGCATCTATTAAATCTACCTGTTAGTAGTAAAAGAACACTTTATTACTATAAACAACCTCCCTGTTGTATCTACCTGATCTACCTGTACGTGGTATACCTATTCTAGTAAATGAATGTACTGTGATTAATAACCCTTGTAATTATGAACAATAGCAACAGTCTACCTACACATATTACACCTCCTCCCTCTAGTACTAAATGAGTAGTTTACTACTGTGAGTAACATTTCTTCAATTAATAATTTCAACTAAATTCCACCTATCTATTACATTTACTACTGTAATAATACATAATTAGCTTACTACTATGAGAAATAATCCTGGTAACTTAATAGTTTTAACTATGATCCACCCATGTGCCTATTACATCTTCCTATAGTAATAAATGAGTAGCTTAATATTAGGAATGATAAGCTTTATATCTATTAATGGTTTTAGCTACAATCCACCTACACATCAATTATATCTATCATCAAGAGTAATAATTACTTTACTAATATGAGCAATAATCCTTCTAATAGCTTCAACTACAATACACCTACATGTTTACATCTACTATCTGTAGTAGTAAATGTGTAGTTAACTGCTATAAGTAATAATCCTTGTAACTATTAATGGTTTCAACTGCAATACGCTTACATCTTGATAGAAGTAGCAATGAATGAGTAGTTTTCTACTAGTTTACTACTAAATGACTAGTAGTTTACTACTATGAGTAATAATCCTTATAAGTAACTGCTTGGTGAGCACATTAGAGTAGATTAGAGTTTCTCCCTATTTGTTTTTTTTTTTTTTTGCAAATCTTCGTTTGGAAAAGCTCAGCAAACGTGGCGTAAATGAGAATACGAGGTCTTGTGTGTTGGTATGTGTGCGTGTGTGTGAGAGTGTTGGTGTGTTTCGGTGTGTCGGTGTGCAAGACAATCGGCAAGGTGATGGACAGAGTGTTGTGGTTGCAAGTATTCAAAAATGGCACCACTCATATCACAAAACTCAATTTGCACCTTGATTCATTCAGAATAAGTAATTCTCGACTTACGACCGGTTGCTTAGCTACCATTCACTTACCACCTGGATCCTTTCTGACAGTTACAAACAGCCCCCCACTCTGCCACATTTCAGATTTACGTCCATTGGCCTATATACCACGATCACGTGTTCGCATTTTACCACGCTGTTACTGAAAACCTCCATTTCTTTATAGTTTGGGGATCCAGCCAATGATGTGTTTGCACTTACGACTGCTGTGTTCGCTTGATGACCACCGCAAAAAAGTCATAAGATCAGGTCAGTTCTGTGACTGACCTGTTTTATGACCGTCATGATTTACGGCTGTGATGGGCGGGCAGGCTCCATTACAGTCGTATGTCGAGGACTACTGGTGCTCCCTTCTGCCCTGGGAACGGCCACTCATTGCGAAAGGAGACTCCAGGAGTGCTGAACGAGACAAAAAAAAACAACAACAACCCTCTTAATTTCTGCCTTAATTATGAGCCAAGCTGTCTTTCTCGATCCACCATGGAGTCTCTCCTCAGACTTGGCTCCCTTCAAGCCTGCTTGCAGAAGAAGAAATTTTGCCAGATCCTGGCTTAGGAAAGGCTTGCAAATCAGTGTGGCTGACAGTTACACCCTGAATTCAGCTATCCAATAGGGAATGGGGAAGGTCTGTCCCTTCCTTCCTTCCTTCCTTCCTTCCTTCCTTCCTTCCTTCCTTCCTT
>CM044371.1:3464403-3501903 GCA_024294585.1 Vipera latastei
AGACTCTAGAAAGAGTGCAGAGAAGAAGAACAAAGATGATTGGGGGACTGGAGGCTAAAACATATAAGGGACGGTTGCAGGAATTGGGTATGTCTAGTCTAACAAAGAGAAGGCTGAGGGTGGTGACATGATAGCAGCCTTCCAGTATCTCAGGGGCGGCCCCAAAGAAGAGGGAGTCAAGCTATTCTCCAAAGCGCCTGAAGGCAGGAGAAGAAGCAACGGATGGAAGCTAATCAAGGAGAGGAAGCAACCTAGAACTAAGGAGGAACTTCCTGACAATTAGGACAATTAACCAGTGGAACTACCTGCCTCCAGAGGCTGTGAATGCTCCAGCACTGGAGGTTTTTAAGAAGAGACTGGACAGCCGTTTGTCCGAAATGGTATAGGGTTTCCTGCCTGAGCAGGGGGTTGGACTAGAAGACCTCCAAGGTCCCTTCCAACTTTATTATAATTATCATTCCTTCATTTATTCTCTGAGGATCCCAGGATCTTTTTCACTAATGCAAATTCTGGTTACAATAGAAGAGAATCTTTGTAGCTCAGAGTTGAATGGTATGTGTGGGTCTTTGTGGCTCTCTAAGATTGGGGGTTTTCCAGCAGACGTTTCATGACCCAACTAGGTAACCTCATCAATTAAAGAGGAGTTTGGTGTTTGCCCCCTGTTTATACACATTAGTTTATGCTTCCAGTGTGGGAAGACAGCATTTTCTCCTTGAAACTTTCTTATCTAGGGCATTACTTCTGCTTCATTGTTGGGTGTTAATCTCTGCTTATCTGGTTGCTAGCTACTGGAGAGTCTATGTTTTTATTCTCTCCTTGGCTTTGTCTCTTTTGAATGGTGTGTAAATGTGGTTTATTTCAGTGTGTGTATCGATAACGGATTTGTCTGGATGGCAGATTGTGTTTTTAGGATTCGGCTTGGTCTAAGGATGCTCTCAGCTACGTGCTGTGAGATTAACAAGTTTTTTTTTGTTATTTCTTCTGGCAGCTAGTTGGTCTTCACCAATCTTCTTTGCTGGTATTTTGCCTGCCTGTCTGACATAGCGGTGGCTGCAGTCCTTGCCAACGTGTTGTGGGAGACTCTTGTTTTTATTTCTTGAGCCACTGGATCTAAAATTCCTTAGTCTCATAACACACACACACACAGAGAGAGAGAGACTTAGCCACAATTTCAGCTGGGAGTGTGGTTAGATCTAGATGTCCTAACACTAATTGGGGCATCTGCAAGAAAACAGACCTTGCACAGAGAACATCAAGGACCCACAGTCCTCCTCCTCCTCCTCCTCCTCCTCCTCCTCCTCCTCCTCCTCCTCCTCCTCCTCCTCCTCCTCCTCCTCCTCCTCTCCTCCTCCTCCTCCTCCTCCTCCTCCTCCTCCCCACAAATCCATTCTAGCACTGATGATGTAACCTAATTGGTCATGAATGTCTCCAGGAAAACAATCAAGTTCAGAGACCACCAAAGGCTCCACAATTTATGTTCGGTGCTTCCTGCCACTCATCGGAAGAAAGACCAGCCAGGAAACATCAATGTTTATTTTTATGTGTTATGGATTATGGCTTTTGTTTCAGTCTAGTGATGGATGTTTCAGCCATCGATCTGCTCATGTCTTTCTTTGATGATCTTAATTACTGTAAACCAATGCAAATGACCGTAAACCACTATAAGCCTGCTTGATTGCGGCCGGTGTATATTCAGTGAATAATTCAAATGGTTTAAGCCGTAGAATAAACGCAGTGTTGTTACAACACAATCTTTCCTACTCCTTCAAAACTGCCTGTGAAAAAGAAAAAAAAAAGGTTTTACAAGACTGTGCAGGTTCCAGGAAAAAGAAATGCAAAAGTTTTTAAAAGTCTCAGCTCTCAATTTCCTGCGCTGAAATCCTAACGATCCTTGTCATTAAATTAATTTAAAGCACAGTGTAAAATCTTGTTTAATTGATCATGTCGGGCAGTTAAAAGTGTCTGTTGGAAAAATCTAGAAGAGCAAAATTTAATCTCATACATGATGCCGCTTGTCTGTGCATGGTGCACATTGTGAACAAATATGTACTTTACATGTGAATTTGACATGATGCACAAATATGTACAGGCAATCCTCGACTTACAACAGTTCACTTAATGGCAAAGTGACAACGGCACGGAAAAATGTGACATGACCGTTTTTTCACACTTAATAAATGTTGCGGCATCCCATCGTCAAAATTCAGACGCTTGGCAACTGATTCGGATTATGACTGTTACAGTGTCCTGGGGTCACACATGATCCCCTTTTGTGACACTCGGACTAGCAAAGTCAAAGGGGGATGCCAGATTCACTTAACAACCAGGTTGGTAACTTAATAACTGCAAGGATTCAGTTAATAGCCTTGGTGAGAACAGTCGTACAATGGGGCAAATGTCAGTGTCTCGGTAGCCACGGAAATTTTGGTCTCGAAATTGTGAGCGAAATTGGTTTATTTGCTTCTATAGAGCTGAGGAAAAAATTATCTTGTTTCCCACTCATTGCCTGGGGAAAATTTACTATATTTTAGGGTAATCCTCAACTTACGACTATTTGTTTAGTGACCATTCAAAGTTACAACAGCAGTGAGAAAAAAGGATTCGTGTCCGGTGCAGTCCTCGAATTTACAACAACAGTTGTGCCCGAACTTTCTGTGGCTACACCAGACAGCTAAGTGAGTTTTGACCCATTTTATGACCATTCTTGCCGCAGTTGTGAATTAAGTGAATCACTGCCGTTGTTAAGTCAGTCACATGGTTGTTAAATGAATCTGGCTTCTCCCATTGACTTTCCTTGTCAGAAGGTCGCAAAAGGGGATCACGTGACACCAGGCACGGTGCGATCGTCATAAATGTGAGTCAGTTGCCAAGCGTCTGAATTTTGACGTTGCAACGGTTGTGTGAAAAACAGTCCTAAGTCACTTTTTTTTAGAGCCGTTGTACCTTTGAGTGGTCACTAAAATTAATGGTTGTAACTCGAGAACTACCTGTAGTTCTCAACTTACAATCATAATTGGGACTGGAACTTCCATTACCAAACAATGCAGTTGTTAAGTGAGCCACCTCCAACCTTACAATCTTTTTTTTTTGCCATGGTCATTAAGTGAATTGTATGGTCGTTAAGCAAATCCATCTCACCATTGCTGGAAGGCCACAAATGGAGATCCCCTGGCCCCAAGATGCTGCAACTGCTGTCAATACATGCCAGTGGCCAAGTGCCCCGATGTCCCGACAGTCGTAAGTATGAGGACTGGTTTTAAGACCCTTTTTTCAGCACCGTCATAATTTCAGACGGTGACAAAATGAAGAGTCGTAACTCGAGGACTATCTGTCATGAGTCGAGTTTTCTTTTAGCCCTTCTTTTGCCTTTTAGCCATGGGCTCCTGTGAAGAAATTTAATTAAACGCATTATGTTTAATTAATTATGTCTATATCATGGAAGGAACGGAAATATAAGACAAGGAGGCAGAAAATCCTGTGTCCGGCTGATTCGTTTTCGTTTTGATAGCGACATTATCCCTCTTTCGCCCACCCACCATCCACCTCTGTATAATTATTCATATCTTTCCTAGGGGATAATTTAACATTTGGAAAGGGACTTAAAGCTGGTCTCTTAGTTAGTCCTCGATTTACATTGGACTCCAAAATTTCTGCCGCTAAATGAGACAGTTGTTAAGCGAGTTTTCCCTCATTTTACGACCTTTCTTGAAGCAGCTGTTAAGTGAATCACTGCAGTTGTTAAGTGAGTGACGCGGTTGTTAAGTGAATCTGGCTTCCCCATTGACTTGGCTTGTCAGAAGGTCGCAAAAAGGGATCATGGGATTACCGTCATAAACTGAGAAGGCCTGTTGTTAAGTTGCCAGCCGTAGATGGAGAACTGCCTATACAGTAGGTCCTCGAATTATGACCACAGCTGAACCCAAAATTCAAGTGGCTAAGCAAGACAGCTGTGAAGTGAACAGATTCGCCCCATTTAACAGCCTTCCCTGCCATAGTTGTTAAATGAGTCACTGCAAAATATGGCTTCCCCATTGCTTATCAAAAGGTTGCAAAAGGGGGGGGTGTCACATGACCCCAGGCACACTGCAACTGTCATAAGTACAAGCCAGTTGTCAAGCATCTGGATGTTGATCACGTGACCCATGGGGATGCTGCAAAAGTTGTAAGTACGAAAAATGGTCTTTTTTCAGAGCTGTTCTGACTTCAAGGTATCACTAAACAAACAGTTGTAAGTCAAGGACGATCTGTAATCGTCCATGCCCGACTTAGTTTTAAGGGGGTTTCGAACTCGGCTAATTTGGGGGGGGCAGGTTTTCGAACTCGGCATTTGGCCTTCCGTTAAATGTCTCAACCGCCCCAAAAGCGATCTCAAATTTGTGGGAAGGAATTCCATACGTTGATTATAGGTTGCATGGAAACCAAAATTAACATTTATCATGATTGCGCTGTCAAGCTTCTCTCGGAGATTCGCACGCAGGCCGAGTTGCGCTCTTCAATTTACAAGAAAATTACAAACTTCGGCAATTCTCTCTCCAACTGAAACTTTGTTTATGCCGAAAACCTCAGCTATATTTCTCGGTGACTTGTCACCCCAAAACTATGATCCGTCACAGCTTCCTGGATGCTTTGATTGTGCACAGACGTCTCTGCCCGTTTGTTCGCTTCCCGGGACCAATGGAAGCAGAATTCGAAACCCGAACGCCTGCCAGGCCTTCCCACAGAGTAACTGCAGCCTTCCCTTGTGCCCCACATTACGGCATTCTGACGGACACTAATAATTACCGGATGAGATGAAAGAGTTCAGATGGAGTTCTTAATGAAAGTACAGTGATGGGCGTTTAGTTCAGAAAAATCTGCTTGAAGCCTTTGCCTTCAGGCTGGGAGGAAAGAAAGAAAGAAAGAAAGAAAGAGAGAGAGAGAGAGAGAGAGAGAGAGAGAGGGAGGGAGGGAGGGAAAGAGAAGAGAGGGAGATAGGAGAAGAAGGAGGGAGGGAGGAGAAAGAAAAAGAAAGGAAGGAAGGAAAGATGGAAGGAAATAAAGGAGTAAGGGAAGGGGAAAGAAGGAGGGTGGGAGGGAGGGAGGAAGGAAGGAAGGAAATAAGGGAGGGAGGAGGGGAAAAGAAGAGAAGGACAGAGGGAGGGGAAGAAGGAAGAAATGAGGGAGGGAAGGGGAAGAAGGAAGGAGGGAGGGAAGGAGGGAGGATGGTGGGTGGCCGAAGGAAGGAAATAAGGGAGGGAGGGAAGGGGAAGAAGGAGGGTGGGAGAGAGAAGGAAATAAGGGAGGGAGGAGGGGAAAAGAAGAGAGGGAGGGAAAGAAGGAAGGTAGGAAGGAAGAAGGAAAGGGAATTTTTAAAAAGTTAAAAGTCTAACTTACTGACTGCAGTGATTCACTTAACAATTCTGACAAGAAAGGTCATAAAATGGGGAAAACAAACTTCTATTCTATTCTATTCTATTCTATTCTATTCTACTCTACTCTATTCTACTCTATTCTACTCTACACTCTATTCTACTCTACACTATTCTACTCTACACTCTATTCTATATTCTACTCTACTCTACTCTACTCTACTCTATTCTACTCTACTCTACTCTACAGTATTCTACTCTATTCTACTCTACTCTACACTCTATTCTATATTCTACTCTACTCTACTCTACTCTATTCTACTCTACTCTACTCTACAGTATTCTACTCTATTCTACTCTACTCTACACTCTATTCTATATTCTACTCTACTCTACTCTACTCTACTCTATTCTACTCTACACTCTATTCTATATTCTACTCTACTCTACTCTACTCTATTCTACTCTACTCTACTCTACAGTATTCTACTCTATTCTACTCTACTCTACACTCTATTCTATATTCTACTCTACTCTACTCTACTCTATTCTACTCTACTCTACTCTACAGTATTCTACTCTATTCTACTCTACTCTACACTCTATTCTATATTCTACTCTACTCTACTCTACTCTACTCTATTCTACTCTACACTCTATTCTATATTCTACTCTACTCTACTCTACTCTATTCTACTCTACTCTACTCTACAGTATTCTACTCTATTCTACTCTACTCTACACTCTATTCTATATTCTACTCTACTCTACTCTACTCTATTCTACTCTACTCTACTCTACAGTATTCTACTCTATTCTACTCTACTCTACACTCTATTCTATATTCTACTCTACTCTACTCTACTCTACTCTATTCTACTCTACACTCTATTCTATATTCTACTCTACTCTACTCTACTCTATTCTACTCTACTCTACTCTACAGTATTCTACTCTATTCTACTCTACTCTACACTCTATTCTATATTCTACTCTACTCTACTCTACTCTATTCTACTCTACACTCTATTCTATATTCTACTCTACTCTACTCTACTCTATTCTACTCTACTCTACTCTACAGTATTCTACTCTATTCTACTCTACTCTACACTCTATTCTATATTCTACTCTACTCTACTCTACTCTACTCTATTCTACTCTACACTCTATTCTATATTCTACTCTACTCTACTCTACTCTATTCTACTCTACTCTACTCTACAGTATTCTACTCTATTCTACTCTACTCTACACACTATTCTATATTCTACTCTACTCTACTCTACTCTATTCTACTCTACACTATTCTACTCTATTCTACTCTACTCTATTCTACTCTACACTCTATTCTATATTCTACTCTACTCTACACTATTCTACTCTATTCTACTCTACTCTACACTATTCTACTCTATTCTACTCTACTCTACTCTATTCTACTCTACTCTACTCTACACTCTATTCTATATTCTACTCTACTCTACTCTACTCTATTTACACTCTATTCTATATTCTACTCTACTCTACTCTACTCTACTCTACACTCTATTCTACTCTACACTATTCTACTCTATTCTATACTCTACTCTATTCTACTCTACTCTACTCTATTCTACTCTACTCTACTCTACACTATTCTACTCTATTCTACTCTACTCTATTCTACTCTACACTCTATTCTATATTCTACTCTACTCTACTCTATTCTACTCTACTCTACACTCTATTCTACTCTACACTATTCTACTCTATTCTACCCTACTCTATTCTACTCTACTCTATTCTACTCTACTCTACTCTACACTATTCTACTCTATTCTACTCTACTCTATTCTACTCTACACTCTATTCTATATTCTACTCTACTCTACTCTATTCTACTCTACTCTACACTCTATTCTACTCTACACTATTCTACTCTATTCTACCCTACTCTATTCTACTCTACTCTATTCTACTCTATTCTACTCTACACTCTATTCTATATTCTACTCTACTCTACTCTACTCTATTCTACTCTACTCTACTCTACAGTATTCTACTCTATTCTACTCTACTCTACACACTATTCTATATTCTACTCTACTCTACTCTACTCTATTCTACTCTACACTATTCTACTCTATTCTACTCTACTCTACTCTATTCTACTCTACACTCTATTCTATATTCTACTCTACTCTACACTATTCTACTCTATTCTACTCTACACTATTCTACTCTATTCTACTCTACTCTATTCTACTCTACTCTACACTCTATTCTATATTCTACTCTACTCTACTCTATTTACACTCTATTCTATATTCTACTCTACTCTACTCTACTCTACTCTACACTCTATTCTACTCTACACTATTCTACTCTATTCTATACTCTACTCTATTCTACTCTACTCTATTCTATTCTACTCTACTCTACACTATTCTACTCTATTCTACTCTACTCTATTCTACTCTACACTCTATTCTATATTCTACTCTACTCTACTCTATTCTACTCTACTCTACACTCTATTCTACTCTACACTATTCTACTCTATTCTACCCTACCCTACTCTATTCTACTCTACTCTATTCTACTCTACTCTACACTCTATTCTATATTCTACTCTACTCTACTCTACTTTACTCTACACTCTATTCTACTCTACTCTACTCTACTCTATTCCATTCTATCCCATGTGCTGAGGTCATGGCATGGTTTCTGACCTGAGACAAACATTTCCAGTCCTTCTGTGGAAGGGGTTTTTGTGATAGAACCTCAAATGTATTTTTTGAGAAAAAATTATTCAGGGTCTTCTACCAAGATAAAAAAAAGATGCTGAGATTCTAGAAAGAGTGCCGAGAAAACTAACTAAGATGATTAAGAGTTTGAACCTATGATGAACTATTGAGGGAACTAGGAATGTCTAGTTTAGTGAAAAGAAGGACTGGGGTGACATCAAAGCATCTTGCAATATCTCAGGGGCTGCCCCAGAGAAGAGTGAAGTCAACTTATTCTCCAAAGCGCCTGAAGGCAGAACAAAAAGCAACGGATGGAAACTCATCAAGGAGAGAAGCAACGTAGAACTAAGGAGAAACTTCCTGACAGTTAGAACAACTAGCCAGTGGAACAACCTGCCTCCAGAAGTTGTGGTGCTCTATCACTGGAGGCTTTAAAGAAGAGACTGGACAGCCAGTTGTCTGAAATGGGATAGGGTCTCCTGCCCAAGCAGGGGGTTGGACTAGATGACCTCCAAGGTCCCTTCCAGCTCTCTGTTCTATGTCTGGGATCCTCACAAAACCAGAGACCTCAACAGAAGATATGGTGTCTCGTGAGGTCTAAGCAGAAAGCCACGGAGAAGAACATTCTGGATGCATGACCTTCAGAACTTGCAAAAGCCAGCTAGATGGAGAAACAGCTTGCAACATGCATGGGAGCGTCACAGCATGTTGGGTTGAATGGGTTGTAAGTATCAGTAATAATAAGCCAGGATTGATGGGTTAGGATGAGCCAGGTGCTTTAAACTTATGCGGTAAACCAAGTTGACAACAGATTAGGAGTTAGTCCAGGTATGAACCAGTTGTACTTCAGCCTGGGAGAAGAAAGGATCGCTAGTCTTAAGGTCCAGCTCCACATCTGATGGACAAAGGCAGCTTGTGGTGGCCATCTTGATTTTTCTTGACCTCCATGCTAGTTTTTTTTCACTTGGAATGACCTCTCCATACCCTCATTCTGTGGTGTGTGGTTTTTTTCCCCTCTCTGAAATGGACCCAGCTTAAAAAGCTGGATTCTCCTCATCGGCCCCCTTCAATTACAGAGGCCTTTCATGCTCCCCTGGGCATGGTCTGCAGCTGTTGCCCTGGAAAAAGGAAATAAAATAATGACAGGCTATTTTAAAACATTAATATAAACTGCCATGGTGTGTTCTGTTTGTTTTCCAGCAGGACCTTTCTGGAGAAATGGATGAGGAGAGAACAAAAGGGCAGAGTGAGAGAGGCTGGCCCTATTGAACAGGACGAGGGGGGACATGATAGCAGTCTTCCAGTATTTGAGGGGCTGCCCCAAAGAAGAGGAGGTCCATTTATTTTGCAAAGCATCAGAAGGCAAAACCAAAAGCAATGGATAGAAACTCATCAAGGAGAGAAGCAACCTGGAATTAAGGAGAAACTTCCTAACAGTGAGGACAATCAACCAGTGGAACAGCTTGCCACCAGCAATCGTGGGTGCTTCATCACTGGAGGTTTTTAAGAAGGGACTGGACAGTCACTTGTCTGAAATGATATAGGGTCTCCTGCCTGAGCTGGGGGTTGGACTAGATGACCTCCAAGGTCCCTTCCAACTTGGTTATTCTGGAGGAGGAGGAGGAGGAGGAGGAGGAGGAGGAGGAGGAGGAGGAGGAGGAGGAGGAGGAGGAGGAGGAGGAGGAGGAGGAGGAGGAGGAGGAAGGACTGTGGGGAAGGACTGCGTGATTTTATTGCAGACGTTTCATGACCCAGTTAGGTAACATCATCAGTGATAGAAAGGAGTGGATTTGTGGAGAGGAGGAGGGTCCAAAAAAGTCAGAAAAACAGCCATGACAATGTCAGAGAAGCCTCACCCCCATTTTTTTTTAAGAGTTCAATGAAGTCAGCGCCACCATTCCGACTTATTTTGACCTCACCCTAACCCCACTGTGGACCTTCCCAGCTCTTGGCCCAAAATTGTGAGTGGGAAGCTGGTCAAAGTATTCTGAAATTCTGTCCAGATCTCATTTTGGGGATTTTAACCTGCAAGATGGCAAAGTTACTCACTCAATTTTGGGATTCTTTTGGCTGAAAAAAGGCTAAAACACATTACAAATAATTAAACTCATCTCATTTCTCTTTTCTTTCTTTTCTCTTTTCTTTCATTCTTTGGCCAGCTGTCCAGAGATGCTACAAGGTAATGAGGAAAATTGTATTTTCTTCAATCTCTCTCCCCCCCTCTCCCTCCCTCCCTCCCTCTCTCTCTATACAATACATACAACACAATACACAGTACAATACATACAATACAATATATACAATACTATACAATATTGTGTGTGCATATATTATAAATATATATAATATAAATATATATAAAAGCTCTCTCTCTCTCTTTACGTATATATAAAGGCAAAAGGAACAAAACACAATACATAATTTAAAAAAAACAACAAGATGACAAGGCTTAAACCAAGTGCCGTGTTCGATGCTTTTTAATCTACCACCGCTGGACTCCCGATTAATGTCTCTGTGGTGAGATCAAGCAAAACAGGCATTCAAATGCTCTTTTATTAAAATGTGCAATTTAATGCATATAATGTGGAAAAGAGTCTGGGGTCCTGTGGGGGTTATTTCAGATGAAAAAGAGGCAGGAAAAAAACTTTTGTGAAATAGTTTCTCTAAGGAAGGACGTTGCCTTGGGGTTAGGGTTTCTCCACCGTGGCCAATCTGAGGAAGGAAGGAAGGAAGGAAGGAAGGAAGGAAGGAAGGAAGGAAGGAAGGAAGGAAGGAAGGAAGGAAGGAGAGAGGGAGAGAAGTAAAGGAAATGGATAGATAGATAGATAGATAGATAGATAGATAGATAAGAACCAATGAAGAAGAAAGGGAGAAGGAAGGAAGGAAGGAAGGAAGGAAGGAAGGAAGGAAGGAAGGAAGGAAGGAAGGAAGGAAGGAAGGAAGGAAGAAGAGAGGGAGAGAAGGAAAGAAGGAAATGGATAGATAGATAGATAGATAGATAGATAGATAGATAGATAGATAAGAACCAATGAAGAAGAAAGGGAGAAGGAAGGAAGGAAGGAAGGAAGGAAGGAAGGAAGGAAGGAAGGAAGGAAGGAAGGAAGGAGAGAGAGAGAGAGAGAGAGAGAGAGAGAGAGAGAGAGAGAGAGAGAGAAGAACCAGTGAAGAAGGAAGGGAGAAGGAAGGAAGGAAGGAAGAATGGGAGGGAAGAAGGGATAGAAGGAACATGAGAGAGGGAAAGAAAGGAAGAACTAATGCAAGGGAGGAAGAGAAGGAAGGTGAGAGATGGAAAGGAAAGAAGAAAGTAAAGAAGAAAGGAAGGAATGGAAGGAAGAAGAGAGAGGGAGAGGAGGAAGGAAGGGAAGGGAGGGAGGGATAGAAGGAAGACGAGGGAGGAGAGGAAGGAAGGAAGTGAGGAAGGAGGAAATGGAAAGAAACAAGGAAGGAGAGAGAGGCAGAGAAAGAAGGAAGATAGGAAAGGAGGGAGGGAGGGGAGGGATTAGAAAGAAGACAAGAGAGGGAGAGGATAGAAAGGTGAGGGAGGGGGGAAAGAAAGAAGGAATGGGAGGGATGGAAGATGAGAGAGGGGAGCAAGGGTGGAAGGAGAAAAAAGGCAGGAATAGAAAGAGAGAGAGAGAGGGACGTATAGAAGGAAGGAAAGAAGGAGGGAGGGAGAGAGGAAGGAAGGAAGTAGAGAGAAGGGAGGGAGGGATAAAAAAGGGAAGGATAAAAAGGAAAGGTAGAGAAATAAAGAAGGTGGGAGGAGAGGAATGGAAGGGAGGGATAGGCGAGGAAAGAAGAGAAAGAGAAAGAGAGTGGGGGATTCTGGGAGATGAAGTCTCCATATCTAAAAATTGCCAAGGCTGAGAAACTTTGCTTTTGAACTCTTTTTTTTTTTTGAGTCGGTGGGGGTCTGCGCAGAGGAAATGCCAAGCGTTTGACCAATGAGGGCTTTTTTTTGGGGGGGGCTTTGCAATCCCAGCTGTCAATCTCCGCTCTTGTCTGCTTTTCCACTCCTGGCAGCTTTGAGCGCGATGCTCCTCCGCTGCAAAGAGACCCTGCCCCCCCCGCTCCCCCCCCCGGGAGAAAGGCTCAGCGTGGCAGCGCCTCTCTTCCAAACTCACCCTTTCCTCCGCCTTTACTCCCAGGTGCCTGAAGGGAACCGGGCAAATCGGCGGAGGGGCTCTCCTCCTCCATAAGGCTGTGGGCAAATGTGTGGGGGGGGGGGGGGGTCGGGGTTAGGGTTTCACCTGCACGCCGGGAAGGGAACGTGGGGAGGGTCTGGCGGGAGGGGGCCTGGGCTCCTGCCAGCTGCTGGGGCGGGGGTCAGGAGAAGAGGAGGAAGCAAAGGTGGGCATTTCGCTTGAAGGGTCTAAAATTGAATTTATCAGAAAAGGGGACCGGTGGCCTATCTTCTTTCTTTCTTTCTTTCTTTCTTTCTTTCTTTCTTTCTTTCTTTCTTTCTTTCTTTCTTTCTTTCTTTCTTTCTTTCTTTCTTTCTTTCTTTCTTTCTTTCCCTCCCTCCCTCTCTTTCTTTCTTTTTTCCCTTCCTTTCTCTCTCCTCCCCTTCCTTCCCTTTATTTTCCTTCCTTCTTTCATCTTCCTCTCTCTTTCCCTCTTTTTTCTTTCCTTCCTTCCTTCCTTTTTCTTTCTTTTCTTTTTCTTTCTTTCTTCTTTCTTTCTTTCTTTCTTTCTTTCTTTCTTTCTTTCTTTCTTGCTTGCTTGCTTGCTTGCTTGCTTGCTTGCTTGCTTGCTTGCTTGCTTGCTTGCTTCCATCCTTCTTTCCTCTCCCCCCGCTATCCCTTCCTCCCTCCCTCCCTTCCTTCCTTTCTTTTTCCTTCCTTCCTTCTTTCCTTCCTCCCCCTCCTCCCCTTCCTCCTCTTTCTTTTCCTTCCTTCCTTCTTTCCTCTTCCTGTCTCTCTCTTTTTTCTTTCTTTGCTTCCTTTTTCTTTCTTTTCTTTTTCTCTTTCTTTCTTTCTTCCCCTTTTTCTTCCTTCCTTCCATCCTTGTTTCCTCTCCCCCGCTATCCCTCTCTCCCTTCCTTCCTCCCTCCCTCCCTCCCTTTTTCCTTCCCCTCTCCTCCCCTTTCTTTTCCTTCCTTCCTTCCTTCCTTCCTCTTTCTAACTTTCTCTTTTTTCTTTCTTTGCTTCCTTCCTTCCTTTTTCTTTCTTTTCTTTTTCTTCTTTCCCTCCTTCCTTCTTTCCTCCCCCCCCTCTATCCCTCCCTCCCTGCCTCCCTTGCATCCATCCTTTTCCCTCATCCCATCCATCCTTGTGTCACTCAAAGCTGCTTCCTTGAACCCTTCTGGAAGAGGATTTGCTGAAGCCCTTGGCTTCTGATGCCCTCCTCAACCCACCCAGCAAGTGTAAGAGGTTCCTGGGCACACACAAAGTTCCTACAAAACCAAGGATCCTCTTATTTCTCCCCAGATTTTGACTGGTGTCTCTGCCAGAGATCAGCCAAAAATCTGATCCTTTATTTAAATATTTTTGAAACCACTCGAATCAGCTCTATGGTGCCACCTGCTGGTTCATATCGCCTCTGCTTAGTTCATATTTTCCCCTATCGGTATTTCTCCACTTAGGACCGTAATAGAGCCTGCCCAGTACGGTCCTAAAAATGAATCAACCACGTGACCAACCTGATTTTACCACTTCTTTTTTTTTGCAGAAGTTGTTAAGCAAATGGCCCAATTGTTAAGTGAACCAATTGTTTTTGCCAAAAATTGAAAATAAATCCCAATTTTTGGTTATGTGACTTCAGGGTGCTGCTGCAAATGGCCCTAAATCCAACAGGGGGCGAACGTCACAACTTTGGAACTGAGTTGTAAGTATCCCCAAGGAGGTCCGTCATAACTCGGAACGGCCGGTAAGCTGTGTTCTCCTTTCCATGCGTTCTTTGACCTGATTAATTAAAATCATGCCATTAATTTTAGTTCCCTTGTTCCAGAATTAAGTGGTGCTTAAAAAATGGCACCCACGTTTTCACTAAAAAGGACATAGATACTAATTTCTGTGCAAGCTATAATAATGGTGCACCTGGATAAATATGTTTAAAAAAACATTAAAATTCAAGATAAAGACAAGGTAGGATATTTTTAAAATAGAAAAAGCAAGGGGAACATGACCTTTTTCCTTGTGACAACTTATTAAAATGTTATTTGGTTATTTAGGGCAGTTGATTCAAGCCACAGGTTAAATTCATTTATCAGCATGAGAACTAGGAACTTGAGCTATCCCAAAATTTCCTTTAAAATTTTACTGTATTCAACTAATACGTTTTTATGTGTTGTTGCTTTTTTTCTTTTTTTATGCCCCATATACTTTTTTTAATGGCTTACTTGTTTTGTGTTTTTTCTTTTTTCTTTTTTTTTAAAAAAAATGGACTTTTGTGTTTTTAACTTTTTTCAAATAAAATAAAAATAGAAACAATTTTTTTTTCACCAGATGGCCAGATGCAAGTCATGTCTCTTTCTCTCCTGGCCAAAATGATGGACTTTGACAGATATCCAGGGAAATATTTTAATGTTCCCTTCTACTTCTGTGTTATTTACAACAAGTTTTGACAGCTTAGTTTGCATTCAAGAACTGTTTTAGAAAAACTCAGATCAAAGATCAAAACTTTCTGAGCTGCTGTAACTGTAATTCATCTGAGATCCTTGTTGCTAATAAAAGCAATGGTTGACTTACAACCATTCATTTAGCGACCATTTCACATATACAACAAGCACTGGAAGAAGTAATTTACAAGCAGTCCTCACACTTACGACTACTGCAGCATCTTGATGGTCACGTAATCGAAATTCGGCCAGTTCGCAACCAGCATGTAGTTCTCGACTTACAACAGTTCATTTAGTGACTTACAACCATTTTTTGCACTTATGACCGTCGCAGCATCCCCAGGGTCACATGATCAACATTCAGTCGCTCGGCAAGTGGTTCATACTTATGACGGTCACAGTCTCCCAGGGTCACGTGATCCCCTTTTGTGCCTTGTGACAAGCAAAGTCTATGGGGAAAGCCAGATTCATTTAACAACCGAGTCACTAACTTAACCATGGCAGTGATTCACTTAACAACCGTGCAAGGAAGGTTGTAAAATGTGGCGAAACTCACTTAATAAATGTCTCACCTGGGAAGAGAAATTTTGAGCTCAGCGGATGGACGTAATCTGAGGATCCATGACTGAAAGGAGAAAAAATGTCTTTCCTCTCCTATTTATGCAATATTTATGCAAGAAGCTGGAGTTAGGTTAATTTGCAACTCCATTAGCCACCCAATTAGCATTGTCTCTATCATTTTTAGCGAAGCCTAAAGAGAATTTTAATAACTCCCAGCTTGAAGCCCAGCAAAGATCAGCCACAATGACAAATTGCCTTCATTCTGGTTTTTAGATTTAATTGAGAAACAAGGGTGGCTGTAACTAAAACAGCGCTAGAGGCTGGCCTTATTTATTCATCAGCTGTTGTCGTGTTGTCACTTGTGGCTCACTTAATCGCCCAAATAAGAGTTTGCACTTATTGATCTGCAAACGTTCGTTTCCACAAGCAGTTCAAATTCTACACGCAGAGGGAACCTAACCCCTTTCTCCTAGCCCTGGTGACGTTCCCTGGTTGGGTCATGAAACGTCTGCAAGGAAACCACCCCAGCTCAGAGAGCCCCAAGGACCCCACAGTCCTCCCTCCTCCTCCTCTTCCTTCCTTCCTCCCTCCCACCCTCCCTCCCTTCACTACTTCTTCTTCTTCTTCTTCTTCTTCTTCTTCTTCTTCTTCTTCTTCTTCTTCTTCTTCTTCTTCTTCTTCTTCTTCTTCTTCTTCTTCTTCCTCCTCCTCCTCCTCCTCCTCCCCAGCACTGATGATGTTCCCTAGTTGGGTCCTGAAACGTCTGCAAGGAAACCACCCAGCTCAGAGGGCACCAGGGACCCCACAGTCCTTCCTCCTCCTCCTCCTCCTCCTCCTCCTCCTCCTCCTCCTCCTCCTCCTCCTCCTCCTCCTCCTCCTCCTCCTCCTCCTCCTCCTCCTCCTCCTCCTCCTCCACCTTTTCTCCATAAATTCCCCTTCTAGCACTGATGATGTTCCCTAGTTGGGTCATAAAATGCCTGAAAGAAAGTATGAAAATTCACTCTCTCCATTATTCCTGTTTAACACAGGCTGCTGCAGAGAAAGAACACAATATTCCAAAAATCCACAATTGACAGTGAACTTTTGTAAAGAAAGGGACATTGAAAGACACAAATCATTAAAAAAAATCGCAAGCCAAGCAAATATCACCATTTGCATTTACAACATCTCCTGGCAGATTTGGTAAATGTCCCTCTCTAACTTACACGTTGTTGCAAATTGCAGGATATGGTGTCTTTAAAGTAAAAGAAAAGCCAGCAACGACAATGCAAATCCTCTTGTTGTTAGGCACATAAATTTCACTAATGGAGGCTTTCTAAATGCAAATTCAGCTGAATTTTCCTGGAGAACAAGCCACTCCATTATTGAAGATTGTTTCCATTAGAATCAATTTTCTCGCTCAGCATCTTCTTAATTCATTGATTTAATGATTTTTGCAAAGGGAACAAGTTCCTGGAGTGTCTGTGGAAGAGGACAGGGGTCAAAAGAGTCAAGATGGCAGCCACAACCCTTACTGACAGGTGCAGGCAGTTTATAGACGCATCCCTACGTGTCTATTAATGGCTGATTTGCCTCAGTTTCCTATTGTTTTTGGATTTAGTTTGGTCTAGGACAGGGGTAGGCAACCTTGGCTCTTTTATGACTCATGGACTTCAACTCCCAGAATCCCCCAGCCAGCCATGCTTTAAGAGGGGAGGACCAACTGCCAGAATCCCCCAGCCATAATGCTTTAAGAGGGGAGGACGTCAACTCCCAGAATCCCCCAGTCAGCATGACATCTTAATCTAGGGGTGTCAAACTGCCGGCCCGCAGGCCGTACGCGTCACCAGGAAACCGCACCCACCCCATTGCCAGCAATGGAGAAAAAGCTCCAATAGGTCACACGACGTCACATGACGTTGCAAGTTTGACGTGTCTGCCTTAAAGGAGAATTCTGGGACTTGAAGTCCACCCATCTTAAAGTTGTCATGTTTGAAAAAAAAACTTTTCTGACTCATTTAAATAGTTCAGGTAGTTCTCAACTTACAAAAGTTCATTTAGCGACCATTCGAAATGATAATGGCATGGAAAAAAGGGACTCACGACTGTTTCCACACACGTAGCAGCATCCCCAGGGTCACATGATCAAAATTTGGATGCTTGGCAACTGACTCATACTTACGACGGGGTCACGCAAAATAAATGGGGAAGCCAGAGTCGTTTAACGATTTTACCAACTTAACAGCTTCCGTGATTCACTTAACAACGGTGGTAAGAAAGGTCCTAAAGTGGGAGAAAACTCACTTTACAATTGTCTCGCTTAGCAACAAAAATGTTGGGCTCCATTGCGGTCATAAGTCGAGGACCACCTATATCTTTGATTTGCAAATTTCCGCTCCATTAAAAAAAAACACGTCTCGCTGAGCGCTGCCTTCAAATCAAACCAGGTTTATTTATTTTTTTGTTCCTTCTACGTTCAAGCACCAGGTGCAAATCCAGCCAAGAGCTTAATTGCGCTTTTGATCATCAGAGAGGTTGCCGAGTGCTACAACTTTAGGTGATTATCTCAGCCTGCCTCCAAAATGCAATTTTCTGCTGAGGACTCTCATATCCTACCTACGCACACTTTTTCCGGTGACAAACACCTATATATTCAATCCTCCTATCAAGAAAATTAGATTTTAAAATGGTTTTCGTCTCAAGGGGAAACAGAGAACTTCTTTTCTGAAATAATACATTCAGTTTTCTAAATTAAAAACAGCGGCATATGCAGGTAGCGGGATATCTGGAAAACTCCTTTTGTTCAGAATCGACAGGCCTCTGTTAGACTCTCTGATTTATTAATAAATTCTGCAGATTCAAAATTCTCCAGATTTTTCTAAGGCGTCTGTAATTCAGAAAAGGGATATTTTAAAAAAATTAAGCCCAGAATCGTTGTTGTATTGAGTAACAAGAGAGAAGGAGGGGGAAAGTATGTGCAGCAGAGTCAGTATTAGGAGAAAACCAATTTATAGATGTTTCTTTAAAAAAAAAAAAAGAAAACAAGCAAAGAGCCACAAAATAAATTGATTTAAACGTAGGCCAAAGTATCCCACAAACACAGAAGGGAAATGTCTAAACTCAATGTGTTGAGCTTTAAAAGGGTCAAAGAGGCATGTGTGACAAAAGGGGGCCTTTAGAGGTCATCTAGTCCAGCCACCTGCTCCCAGGATCCCAGGACACTGCGATGTCATAAATCTTGAGTCAGCTGCCACAGTGTCTGAATTTTGATCACGTGACCACAGGGACGCTGCAGCGGTCATAAGTGTGAAAAACAGTTCTTTTTTTCAGTCCGTTGTAATTTCGAATGGTCATTAAATGCACTGTTGCAAGTCAAGGACTATTTGAATCTGAAAAACAAAACAAAACTCTGATTTTAGGTTTTGATGTTTAAAATGATTATAATTGCTGTTATAATTATATCTATATCTAAATCTATCTATCTATCTATCTATCTATCTATCTATCTATCTATCTATCTATCTATCTATCTCTAGATATCTATATCTATCTATCTGAATATCTACTTATCTCTATATCTATCTATATCTATCTCTCTATCTGAATCTATCTCTCCCTCTATGTCTATCTGAATCTGTCTATCTCTCTATCTATATCTATATCTATATCTATCTGCTAAGCTTGTAAGCCGCCCTGAGTCTTTGGAGAAGGGCGGGATATAAATGGAATTAAAATAAAAAAAATATAAAAAATATATATCATATCTATCTATCTATCAATCTATCTATCTATCTATCTATCTATCTATCTATCTATCTATCTATCTATCTATATCTATCATCTCTCTATATCTATATCTATTGCTTGAAAGATTATAAAAGAAATTATAACATTTCTTTTATAACTTATCAAAGAAATGTAAAGCCAAAACTTGATGCTGTAAAAGTTTTTGTGTTTTTGTGCTGGAAAAAAAAACACCAGTAGTCACTTCCATTTTTTTCTTCCTTTTTGACTTAATTCTCCCTTTTTCTTCTTCTCTCTTTAACTTTCTCAATTTTTATTTGTATTTGACCTTGTAATAAACTTTAATAATGTTTTTTTTTTAAAAAAATGAAAACTTTCCTTTGAAATTACTGCTTGGAGCAGATGACCCATCTTGCTCCAGATGCTAAAATACTAAACGGCCTTCTGTACGTGCCTAGAGGCACTTTCCACAGAAAGAATTTGTGTTCCTGAGCATCGCCATAAACTGGACCATCCTAACGATCTTGAGCAAATTAGGACTTCGAAGCATAATTATACATTTTTAACCCTCATTAACCATCTGCCTTCTGAACAGATGTTTTTAAAAAAAACCACTAAAAAATATCTGAATTTATTTTTCATTTGCTATCTGCTGGGTCGCTACATGCAACTTTTCCTACTGTTTGCATGCAAACGTGTGCTTGTGCATATCATTGGGATAATAATTGTTTCCCCAATATATTATTACCTTTTCCAAAACCATTAGGAATTTTCCAAATTAAATTATTGCACTGGTTGAAGACAGTTGCTAAAAACAGCCACTCTATCCTCCTAAAATATTCTGAAATTGAGTTCACAATTGAACTTTTTTTATTTTTTTTGCAACAGGACAAAAGAGATGGCCAACACAGATTTCAAGATGCTTGTTCAAGTTTCTAGTCCCCAAGGCTGAGATTTATTTTTCTCGATCATCTTTTTTTAAAAAAAACGAGTCCAAAGTGATGCAAACACTCAGAGACATTGAAAGGATGCAGAAAGTCTTTTTTTAAAAAAAACCCAAGTTTATTTCTCCCTCCCTCCCTCCTTCTCTCTCTCTCTCTCTTCCCCCCGCCCTCTTTTTTTGCAATTTTCTCTCATCTTCGCTCACTTTTTCCGGGATGAAGATTTAGGATTTCCAGGTGTTTTTGCACGTGCTCTGGAACTGCCTCTGAGTATGTCTTTGCCACTGTTCTTTTCTCCTCCCTCTTTCTTCCTTCTCTCCGATTTTGTCTCATTCCCTTCTTTCTTGCTTTGTTTATTCTTTCTTTCCTCTTTTCCCTCCTTCTCGGAAGCTTCCCTGTCTTCTTTTTCCTCTTGATGCTTCTTCTTTTCTTTTTTTCCCTCTTTCGATTTTTCTCTCTTCTTCTGGGCATCCACTTTGCCAGATACGGTGGGCAGTTCTTCTTCTTCTTCTTCCTCCTCCTCCTCTTCCTCGCCCTTCACATTGACCAGACCTGGGGTGGGAGGGGGGGAAAAAAGGAAGGAGAAAGAGAGCGGAGAAGATAGAAACAAAAAGTGCCATTAATAATGGGACCCTGGGTGCTCTCTGAGCTGGGTGGTTTTATCTGCGGACGTTTCACGACCCATCATCAGTGATAAGGGAATGGAGATGGAGTTGGTGGTGGAGAAGGAGGAGGAGGAGGAGGAGGAGGAGGACTGTGGGGTCCTTGGTGCTCTCTGAGCTTAATGGTTTACTTGCAGACGTTTCACGACCCAACTAGGTAACATCATCAGTGATAAGGGAATGGAGATGGAGTTGGTGGAGGAGGAGGAGGAGGAGGAGGAGGAGGAGGAGGAGGAGGAGGGGGGGGCTGTGGAGTTCTTGGTTCTCTCTGAGCTTAATGGTTTACTTGCAGACATTTTATGACCCAACTAGGGAACATCATCAGTGATAAGAGAATGGAGATGGAGTTGGTGGAGGAGGAGGAGGAGGAGGAAGAGGAGGAGGAGGAGGAGGAGGAGGAGGGCTGTGGGACCCTGGGTGTTTTCTGAGCTGGGTAGTTTTATCTGCGGACGTTTCATGACCCAACTAGGTAACATCATCAGTGCTAGAAGGGAGGGGGGGGGTCATGAGACATCTGCAATCCTCCTTCTCCCCCTCCTCCTCCCCCCCTCCTCCTCTCCCTCCTCCTCCTCCTCCTCCTCACAAACTCCCCTTCCTTCTAGCACTGATGATGTTACCTATTTGGGTCCTGAAACGTCTGCAAGGAAACCAGCCAGTTCCACAGTTTATGTTAAATGAAATTAAATAAATAAAATAAAATAAAATAAAATAAAATAAAATAATAAAATAAAATAATAAAATAAAATAATAAAATAAAATAATAAAATAAAATAAAATAAAATAAAATAAAATAAAATAAAATAAAATAAAATAAAATAAAATAAAATTAAATTAAATTAAATTAAATAATAAAATAAAATAAAATAAAATAAAATAAAATAAAATAAAATAAAATAAAATAAAATAATAAAATAAAATAAAATAAAATAAAATAAATAAAATAAATGTATCCTCAGGGTTTTTTTTTCTTTCATTTGCACAAAAAGTTCACGAGTCCCTTGGTTAAATTGGGCGGTTATAGAAAATGAATAGAATAAAATAATAATGTAAATGCAGGTAGTCCTCGACTCATAGCAATTTGTTTAGCCGACCAACGTTGCAATGGGACTGAAAAAAACTGACTTATGAACATTTTTCACACCTACGACTGTCGCAACCCCTCCCATCGTTACATAATCAAAATTCAGACGCTTGGCAACTGACTCAAATTTATGACGGTTGCAGCGTCCCGGGGTGTGAGTGCCAGGTGATCCCCTTTTGTGACTTCCTCATGGGCAAAGTCAATGGGGAAGCCAGATTCACTTAACAGCCATGTTACTCCCTTAACAACTGCAGGGATCCACTTAACAACTTGACAAGAAAGGTCATAAAACAGGGGAAAACTCACTGAACAACTATCTCACTTAGCAACAGAGGTTTTGGGCCCAATTATAGTCGTAAGTCGAGGACTCCTGTATGTATTCCCTATAATTTGAACCAGGTGAAAAAAAAATCACTTAATTCTTATTAGCCAGCGGTTACGTTTGTTGTTGCAAAACTCTCTTTAAAAATGTTTTCTGCAGATCAGAAAAATTAACCTCACTGTTTAGGGAGTTAAGATACAATTAGCCAATAACTATGTTTTAGTTATACTCATAATGTTTATTGTAATAGATCACCCCATGGCTGTGTCAATATCATCCCTTCGTTAAATAGAGATTATTAAAAATGAAAAATGCTTCCGTGTGGATACATTTAATCGATAGCTATGTTACTCCTCCCAGCTTCTGCCAACCTAGCAGTTCGAAAGCACGTAAAAATGCAAGTAGAAAAATAGGTACCACTACGGTGGGAAGGTAACAGCGTTCCGTGCGCCTTTGGTGTCTAGTCATTCCGGCCACATGACCACGGAGGCGTCCTCGGACAAGCGCTGGCTCTTCGGCTTTGAAACGGAGATGAGTACCGGCCCCGAGAGTCGAAAACGACTAGCACGCGTGTGCGGGGGAACCTTTACCTTTACCTAATGTTTGTTCTGACTATTGTACAAGTGTCATATAGGCAGTCCTCGATTTATGACAATAACTGGGACTAGAATTCCCCTCACTTAGCAGCACATTGCTAAGTGAGTTACACCTGATTTTATGAGCTATTTTTGCAATGATTGATAAGCGAATCACTGCAGTTATTTAAAAATAACTTCCCCCCACTGGCTTTGCTTATTAGAAGGTCACAAAATGGGATCTCGTGATCCCGGGACACTGGAACCGTCATAAATGTGAATCAGTTGCCAAGTGCCCGTATTTTGATCATGTGACTGCTGGGATACTGCCATGGTTGTTAAGTGTGAAAATTGGTCATAAGTCATAATTTTTCAGTGCTGTTGTAACTTTGAATGGTCACTTATTCACTTAACTACTGCCTCATATAGCAACGGAAATTTTGTGGTCGTAAGTGGAGGATTCCCTGTATATATACAATCAAATCAAAATCACTTGGAAATTTCAACTATAAAGGTTGAAGCACCAAGATGGATTCTAGATAAAAGAAGCTTGTACAAAATCTTTAGTCTTTCGCTCTGCTGGCTGGATATCAATCAGTGAAAAGAAAAAGTACAGAAAATTTATTTCATCTGCCTGAAAGTTTAATTAATACTGTGTTTTATTCAACCCTTGATTAAACTTTCATTTTTGGTGAACCCGATAGCTCTTAGAGATGTAGATTTTATAGCAGTGTTTTTCTTTTATAAACTCACCATGTTTTAATTCTATAGGTAAGGTAAAGGTTCTCCCGCACGTGTGTGCTAGTCGTTTCCGACTCTAGGGATTGGTGCTCATCTCCGTTTCAAAGGCGAAGAGCCGGCGCTTGTCCGAGGACGTCTCTGTGGTCGTGTGGCCGGCATGACTAGACGCCAAAGGCGCACGGAACGCTGTTACCTTCCCACCGGAGTGGTCCCTATTTTCCTACTTGCATTTTTACGTGCTTTCGAACTGCTAGGTTGGCAGAAGCTGGGACGCGTAACAGGCGCTCACTCTGTTACGCGGCACTCGGGATTCGACCCGCCAAACTGCCGACCTTCTGATTGACAAGCTCAGCGTCCTAACCCACTGAGCCACCGTGTTTTTTTAGCTTGGTAAGTTTTAAGAGGTGTGGACTTCAATTCCCAGAATTCCCTAGCTGGCATGCTTTAAGTGGGGAGGACTTCCACTCCCAGAATCCCCCAGCCAGCCATGCTTTAAGGGGGGAGGACCTCAACTCCCAGAATCCCCCAGCCAGGATGCGTTAAGGGGGGGACTTCCACTCCCAGAATCTCCCGGCCGGCATGCTTTAAGTGGGGAGGACTTCCACTCCCAGAATCCCCCAGCCAGCCATGCTTTAAGGGGGGAGGACTTCAACTCCCAGAATCCCCCAGCCAGGATGCATTAAGGGGGGGACTTCCACTCCCAGAATCTCCCGGCCGGCATGCTTTAAGTGGGGAGGACTTCAACTCCCAGAATCCCCCAGCCATAATGCTTTAAGAGGGGAGGACTTCAACTCCCAGAATCCCCCAGCCAGCGATGCTTTAAGAGGGGAGGAATTCAACTCCCAGAATCCCCCAGCCAGCCATGCTCTAAGTGGAGAGTACTTCAACTCCCAGAATCCCCCAGCCAGCCATGCTTTAAGAGGGGAGGAATTCCACTCCCAGAATCCCCCAGCCAGCCATGCTCTAAGAGGGGAGGACTTCGACTCCCAGAATCCCCCAGCCAGCCATGCTTTAAGAGGGGAGGACTTCAACTCCCAGAATCCCCCAGCCATAATGCTTTAAGAGGGGAGGACTTCAACTCCCAGAATCCCCCAGCCAGCGATGCTTTAAGAGGGGAGGAATTCAACTCCCAGAATCCCCCAGCCAGCCATGCTCTAAGAGGAGAGTACTTCAACTCCCAGAATCCCCCAGCCAGCCATGCTTTAAGAGGGGAGGAATTCCACTCCCAGAATCCCCCAGCCAGCCATGCTCTAAGAGGGGTGGACTTCGACTCCCAGAATCCCCCAGCCAGCCATGCTTTAAGAGGGGAGGACTTCAACTCCCAGAATTCTGCAGCCATGATGCTAGCTGTGGAATTCTGGGAGTTGAAGTCCGTACATCTTAAAGTTGCCGACTGTTGAGAAACACCAATTGAAAGGCTGGAAAACATAGATGCAGAAGGGCGAAAACTAATTGCCCCAAAATTTCACTGAACATTTTAAGGTACATATGTTTCTTTTAGGGGCTCACCTGAAAATTGGGGGACCCAGCATGGAAGCAGAAAGGCAGTGGGTTAAACCTTCCCTCTCACGCACACACTGTTTCAAAAGTCTCTGAAAACTTGCTGCCTGCCTCCAGGACACGTTCTATAAGAAATCTGGCTTTTCGTGTGTCATCACCTGAAGCTGTTTTTTTTGTCTTTTAATTACAAGCTGGCCAGATGTTTGACTGGGACGCCACGTCGCTTCTTGTTGGACCCAAACCAAGATTGGTTGGCTATAGCAACCAAAAACAGCTTGTTTCCTGCCACCCGCGAGGCAGACTTATAAATCTGAGAGAAAGACTGAACCAAAGACAGCCAGAAAACCAGAGAATTGCCCGAATTGGGAGGGACTCCCAAAGACCATCTAGTTCACCCTCACCCTAACCCTTCCGTGACAGGCAGGAACACTAATTTGGCCATCCTCAAGACCTTTTGGACTCTTCTTTCAAACCCCTCCAGAGTTTGGAAAGAGCTTTTAATGACCAGGGTCCCATAGCGGAGGAGTTTTAATTTCTAATCCCCGAATTGGAAATACCCTTTGAGATCATCTAGTCCAACCCCTTGCTCATTGCAGGAATCCTCTGAAGGGCAAATGGGTGGCCTAAAAACGCAGTAAGTAAATACAGTAAAATCAATGAATATCCGTGACAAAGGATTACTTGAGCTGTACCAAATTGAGGTTTGTCATAATCCTCTTTCTAGATAGTCCTCGCTTTACGACCGGTGGCTTAGCAACCGTTTCATCTTATGATGGACCTCCTCTGACAGACTTGTGACCTATTTCTTTTGGAGTTAGGATAGCTGGGCATGCACACACACTTACAGACACACACACAAACACACACAGACACACACACAGAGAGAGACACACACATACATACAGCTTTTTGATTGTGTCTTTGGGAGCTTAGCAACCGACTCCCCTTAAATGGTCGTTTGCAGCATCTCACAATCCCATAACTGCGATTTGCAATGTTTTTCGATGGGTTTTGACAAAAAAGTCCCATTGGAGAAAATAGCTTCGCTTAACGACTGCCGTGCTCACTTAAGAACCGCCCTAAAAACCTTCAGATCAAGTCACAAGATGCCTTGATTTACGACAGCAATGACTTATGACCGTAATTCCAGATTCAATTCCAGTCGTAAGTCAAAGACCACTGTGTGCCCTACTTATTTCTCGCCAAGGAGCCTCTGCCACTTCAGTTATGATGACACCAAGCTGCTTCCTAAACTTTCTGTTGCTAAGTGAGGCAGCTGTTAAGTGAATTTTGATTTATTTTACAACATTTCTCACCATACTGGGTAAGCCGTTGTTAACTTAGTCACGGTTGTTAAGTGAATCAGGCTTTCCCACTGACTTTCCTGCCAGAAGGTCGCAAAAGGGGATCACGTGACCTTTGCGACACTACAACGCCGTCATAAATGCGAGTCAGTTGCCAAGCGTCTGAATTCTGATCACGTAACCACGGGGATGGTGCAACGGTCGTAGGTGTGAAAAACCATTGTATGTTACTTTTTTTAGTGCTGTTGTAACTTTGAGCAGTCACTAAACAAATAGTCGTAAATCAAGGACAGTCTGTAGTGGAAATAATGTAAATTCTTACCAGTTCTTCCCTTTTCTCTTTCTCGCTCTCTGTTCTCTTCCTCTGGTGGCCTTGCTAGTGGCTGGTGTTTAATAAGCAATATCCACTTGTTCATTAAATATTATTTTATTAAATGTGAACGTTATAATAGATTAATAATAAATAATGCGTATTTTTTCCTAGCTGAACCAAGGATGGGGATGCTGGCTGTGATCCAAATTCAGGGCTAACTGGCTGAACGAACTAGTTTTCTAACAGCCTGGAGGCCTGGGGTGGTCCAATAGTCCTTGACTTATGACCATAATGGAGTCTGGAATTTCCATCATAAGTTATGACGGTCATAAGTCAAGGCACCCTGTGAACAAACAAACTCAATTTTAAGACATTTTTGCCAGTGGCCTTTAAGCGAATATGGTGGTCGTTAAATGAAGCAATGCATTCCTGTGGGCGTTTTTTCCTGCAAACCATCCGAAAGGGAAAAATGAAAATAAATAATGAAAAAAGAAATAACAATTAATAAAAAGTGTGATTCATTGTATGTTGGCTATAAAACTGAGCCAGTTACCAAGCACCCAACACTGGTGTCTATTTCTGGTTTCAGGTAAAGCTGCCCCAATAGGAAAGGATGAGTTTCAGTTAATGACCGCCATAAAAAAGATCGTAAAATGTTTCCAGTCACAACTATCATGATTTACAAGCATAACTGTGGACTTCAATGACGGTCGTCATAACTCAAGGACTACCTATAAATGCTTTTTCTAAGGAGCAAAAAGCCGCAATGTTGCATGTAAATCAGAGATGCCATCTTGACTTTTTTGACCTCCTCTCCCGTTCCAAAGCAAACCTATTTTCTATTTCCTGCATCCTTTTAATATTCATTTGTTTTTCCTGTCTTTGCACATTCACCCTTTCTACAGAGTCCTCGAAGCACAAATGAGCCTGTTGCTAAGCAAGGCAGTTGTTAAGTGAGTTTTGCCCCATTTTACGACCATCCTTGCCACAGTCGCTAAGTGAATCACTGCAGTTGCTAAGTTAATAGCAGTCATTAACGGACTTCCCCCATTGGCTTTGCTCATGAGAAGGTCGCAAAAGGGGATCACGTGACCTCGGGACACTGCGACCGTCTTACATATGAGTCGGTTGCCAAGAGTTTGAATTTTGATCATAAGGGGATGTCGCAACGGTCGTAAGTGTGAAACACAGTCATAAGTCTTTTTTCAGTGCAGTTGTAAATTCAGATTTAACTGGTAAAAACTAAATTTTTCATTCTTGGTATTCTTAACATCCTATATCGCTCTGGTTTCCCTTAATTTGCTAATTAAGCAAACCATATTTAATTTTATTTCAGGATCTGGATCTAGAGAAATCCTGATCTCAGGAGGGATCTTAGAGATCTAGTAGCTCAACTCAAACCTCGATTTTGGCTTTCTTTGACTTGCCATCTCTCCCAAACCGATTGGTGGATTTAAAAAAACCCAAAGCTTTTAAAGCTTTTAATTCCCTCTCTCCTATT
Organism: Vipera latastei; assembly: GCA_024294585.1. Classification (NCBI taxonomy): domain Eukaryota; kingdom Metazoa; phylum Chordata; class Lepidosauria; order Squamata; family Viperidae; genus Vipera; species Vipera latastei. Next base: position 3,492,264 of record CM044371.1, read on the forward strand.
AATCTATTCCTCTCTTTTCTTTCCATCTGTTAACTGGGATTCCTACACAAACCAACATTGACCAGCTTTGCAGCCGAGACTTCACACACCTGCATTGTTCTGCTTCGGTGATGATCAAACAGGCACTTTTTTTGATTAAATCTGGCTGAAATTCAGCCTTTTTTTCAATGTTTATTGCATTTTTGATCCCAGCCTAATTTTCCATGAAGGACTTTAATTTTGTAGCAAACAGACCACAATTAAAAATAAACAAACCAACATTTGGGGGGGATTTTTTTTTATCCCCTACAATCTTCAGCTTCACTGGTTGATCTTGTGAGGGGATTCTGGGCGGGCATATATGCAGATTTATGCAAATAAGCAGAATTATTTATGCAAGCAGGATGACACACCGCAAAGGATTATGGGAGTCTAGGCAGGAGTCATCCAGAAGGAAGCAGCCGATGTGCATTTCACTCACGGGTGGTCAAAAAAGTCAAAATGGTGGCCACCCATGATATAATTGCACAATACTTTTTTTTTTAAAAAAATGAGAAGTTGGCCACTATCTTGAATTTTTTGACTACATGCTGCAGATTTCTGCTTTCTTTGTGAGACTAGGCTAGGAAGATCTGGTTGAAATCTGATTTTTTGGGATCCCCCCAAAGCTGCAGGAGCGATGAAGGCAGTCCTCTACTTATGACCATTTGCTGAGGTTGAAAAACTTGTGTTTACGGGTAGTCCTCGACTTACAAAAATTTGCTTAGTGACCTTTTGAAGTTACAATGGGACTGAAAAAGGTGACTTATGACTTTTTTTGACACTTACGACCGTTGCAGCCATCCCCCCCATGGTCACATGATCAAAATTCCGACGCTTGGCAACTGACTCATATTTATGACGGTTGCAGCGTCCCAGGGTCACGTGATCCCATTTTGTGGCCTTCTGACTAGTAAATTCAATGGGGAAGCCGGATTCACTGAACAACCGTGTCCCTAACTTAACAACTGCAGGGATTCACTTAACAACTGCAGTCATAAAACGGGGCAAAACTCACTTAACAACTGCCTCGCTTAGCAACGGAAATCTGGGGCTCGATTGTGGCCGCAAGGAGAGGACTACGGTGTATTCGATGGCGAGCTGCCTGCCGTGCCTCTGCAGGAGTCCCTGTTCGGAGGCGCTGGGACGGCAGGAGGAGGCGGCAGAGGCGAAGGAGAAAGCTAGAAGAGGAGCGACGTGGCCGGAGGAGGAAAAAGACAGGACAGAGACAGGATCGCCGGAGGAGAAGGAGAAGAACGTTGGAGGGGAGGGAGAGCGGGCGGCGGGCGCCCCCTAGTGGGCTTCCCTCGCGACTTCCTCTTCTTCCTGGAGGGCCGGCAAGGAGGCGAGCGGGCGCGCTTGCAGCTGAGCGGAAAGAGTCGGGAGACTTTCGACAGAGCCTGTAAGACGCAGAGAATCGGGAGAACGAAGGACAGGAAAGGAGGGAGGGAGGAAGGAGAGCGAGGGGAGGAGGAAATGGGAGGGAGGGGGGAGGAGGAAGGAAGGAAGGAAGGAAGGAAGGAAGGAAGGAAGGAAGGAAGGAAGGAAGGAAGGAAGGAAGGAAGGAAAGGAGGAAGGAAGGAAGGAAGGAAGGAAGGAAGGAAGGAAGGAGAGAGCAAGGGAGAAAAAAGGAGAGGAGGAAGGAAGGAGAACGAGGAGGAGGAAATGGGAGGGAGGGGGGAATGGGGAGAGAAGAAAGGAGAGAGCAAGGGAGAAAAAAGGAGAGGAAGGAAGGAGAATGAGGAGGAAATGGGAGGGAGGGAGGAAGAGGAAGGAAGGAAGGAAAGAAAGGAAAAGAAAGAAAGAAGGAAAGAAGGAAGGAAGGAAGGAAGGAAGGAAGGAAGGAAGGAAGGAAGGAGCAAGGGAGAAAAATGAGGGGAAGGAAGCAGGGAGGAAGGAAAGGAAGGAAGAAGAGCGAGGGGAGAAGGAAATGGGAGGGAGGGAGGGAGGAATGGGGAGAGAAGAAAGGAGAGAGCAAGGGAGAAAAAAGGAGAGGAGGAAGGAACGAGGAGGAGGAAATGGGAGGGAGGGAGGAAGCAATGAGGGAGAGAAGGAAGGAAGGAAAGAGAATGGGAAGAGGAAATGGGAGGAAGGAAGAAGGAAGGAGAGAGCAAGGGAGAAAAAAGGAGAGGAGGAAGGAAGGAAAGAAGGAAAGAGAAGAAGGAGGAAATGGGAGGGAGGAGGAAGGAAGGAAGGAAGGAAAACAGTCAAGAGTTGCATAGAAGTTCCCTTACTTGAAAGAGCCAGTGAACTTGTGATCAGAGTGGACAGTCCTGCCACACCTATGGCCGCAGCAGCAGAGTCCGGTCATTGCCAGTGGTGGGTGTGTCCCTCAGCCTTCTAATGGGGGGGGGGGGTTAGGGACCCAGCTGGCTGCAGTTCCTTTCGGCATAGGTGGTCCCCAATTTACATTCACAGTGGGGACCAGAATGTCCATTGCTAAGCAAGACGGTTGTTAAGCAAGTCCCACCTGATTTGACAACTTTTATGCCAGGGTTGTTAAACGAATCACTGCCCTCCTGACAAGACCAGTCAATGGGCCCAGCTGTACTCACTTAACAACCAAACGTATTTGCTTGCTTAGCAATAAAAAAAATTCCATTCCTGATTGTGGCCGTAAGTGGAGGACTCCCTCCACCTGGTGCCCCAATTTCTGCCCCCCCTAACCCCAGAAGAAAAACGGGGGTCCTCCTCACCTCCTGGAATCTCAGTCAGTTCGTTGAGGGGGGGGACGGTGTCCAGCTTGTCCGCGTACATCTTTGCCGCCTGCCTCTTGGCATAGCGCGCTTCGATCTCTTTCTTGGTCCTCGGGATGCGGCATCTGAAGATGCAGCAGAGAGTGATGACTAAAAAAAAGGAGGAAGGGAGGGTTAGGGTTGGCTGGAGAGAAATGAGGGGGTGGCTCAGGAGAGCCCTTCCCCCCATGGGAAGGTGGACACCCCCCCCAGATGTGGGGTTCCCCAAAAGGAGAGACCGTTGCTTATTCTCCCAGCTGAAGCCAGAAACCTGCAGTGCCCAGGTTAAATTTTTTAAAACTCACAAATGAATGTTGGAAAACAAGGGGGGAAAAACGAGGGTGTAGAATGGAGAAGAAAGAGAAAATAAAAATGAAAGGAAGGAGAGGGAGAGGAGAAGAAGAAGAAGAGAAAGGAGGAAAGAAAAAACAGAGAGAAAGGGGAAGGGAGGAGAGAAAGAGAAAGGAAGGAAAGGAAAAGAAAGAAAGAAAGAAAGAAAGAAAGAAAGGAAGGAAGGAAGGAAGGAAGGAAGGAAGGAAGGAAGGAAGGAAGGAAGAAAGAAAGAAAGAGAAAGAAAGAAAGAAAGAAAGAAAGAAAGAAAGAAAGAAAGAAAGAAAGAAGAAAGAAAGAGGAAGGAAGGAAGGAAGGAAAGAAGGAAGGAAGGAAGAAAAAGAAAGAAAGAAAGAAAAAAAGAAAAAAGGAAGGAAGAAAAAAGGGAGGAAGAGGAAAAATGAAAAAGGTGAGGAAAAAAAGAAAAAAGACAAAGAAAGGAAAGGAAAGAAGAAAGAAAAGAAAGAAGTAGGGAGGTAGGAGGGAGAGGGAGGAAAAAGAAGGAGAAAGGAAAGGAGGAGAAAAAGAATGAAAGAAAGGAAGAGAAAGAAATGGAGGAAGGGAAAGGGGGAAAGGAAAGGAAAGAAGAAATAAGGGAGGAAAGAAAGAAAAAAATAAAGGAAAGAAAAAAGAAATGGAGGAAGAGAGAAAAAAGGAAAGGAAAAAGGAGAAGGAAGGAAAGAAAGAAAAAAGAAAGATTGTAAGTTGAGGATTACTTGTATAGTGTGGTTTACAGAAATTAAATTAAATTTAAAAGCCCCCTTTTTCCCCCCAGCATCGCCATATCTTTCCACAGCTGCCAAATGAGTGGTGTTAATTCGAGGACCCTCCCTGTCTTGGGAACCTCAGCTAAAAATCCGCAGCTCCTGTTTTCCAAAGAAACCCTCCAGATCACAAGTCCTTTTGATCTGTGGCTTAAAAAGATCTGCTGGGAAAGTCAAATATGACGGGGAAGCAAGACCTACTAATGCGCCAATTGGCAAGGTCAAAACACTTTGGCCGTAACTTCGCTCTCCGGCATGCTTGGCGCGCATCCCCTGCATGATGCTCGTGAAATTAAATCTGCCTCAAAAAAAAAAAACACACAACCCACGCCCCCAAAAAATCCCCCCACTCCTTAAAAAGCTACTTTTCTCTTCCTGGCAGCTCTTTCGGTGGGTCTGTTTTCACTGTCAGCCGCGGGAAAAACCTGGCCACGTTTCCCGCGATGATGCTTATTTAATGGTGCAAATATTTCCTTCTCTGTCTGGGAACATTTTCTTCTGGCGTTTCTCTTCCAATGCCAGCAAGCAAGCTGCAGACCTGGAAAACGGCCCGCGCCAGGTGGAATCAATGGGGCGTGCGGTGGAACAGTTGCCGTTTGCTTAATTCCCGGGGATAGGAGAGAGTTCGAATCCTGTCAACCGTGCTGCCGTAAATTACGGCTCTAAAAAAAAACCCCGTCCAGATTACCCGCTCCAGGCGGCAGTTCAACCTGAAGAGCTACGGAGGGGGTGTAATTGGCTTTGCACAGAAGGACGGTCCTTGACTTACAACTGTTTTTGTTTAGCAACATTTCAAAGCTACGATGGCATTGAAAACCCTGACGTGTGACCGTTTTTTCAGACTTATGACTGTTGCAGCATTCCTGCAGTTGTGTGATCAGAAACCAGCCGCTTGGTTATGACCACAACCAAGCCCCACATTTCTGTTCCTAAGTGAGGCCTCAGTTAAGTGAATTTGGCCCCATTGTATGACCTTTCCCCTTGCCATTGTTAAGCAAAGCCCTGCAGTTGTTAAGTTAGTAACGTGGTTGTTAAGTGAATCTGGTTTGACCATTGACCTTGTTCGTCATAAGGTAGCAAAAGCCGATCACAGGATCCTGTGACACTGCAACCGTCGTAAGTATGAGTCAGTGGTCAAGCACCTGAATTTTGATTACATTATCGTGGGGATGGTTGCAACGGTCGTACGTGTGAACAATGATCATTGGTCACTTGTTTTTTTGGTGCTGTTGTAACTTTGAAGGGGCACTGAATGAACTGTTGCAATCTGTACATTGCAGGTGTCTTATAGGCTAGTCCAGGATCTACAAACGTTGAATGCAAAGATCTGGAGTCCAGCTCTTCTGGCCCAACTCTTGGAAGACTTGACCATCTCAGGTAGAGATGGACCTCAAGACTCCAGAAAACAAAGTCTTCCACTGCTCCATAGCTCTGGCCATCAAGAAATCCCTCTTTATTTGGAGTCTTCTTGAGGATGTCCATCTTCCAACCTTCCACAGATGGGTCTTCTCCAGCTCTTGGACATCCTTGGACATCCATCTTCCCTGGAACGTCTCTTCACGAGCTGGAAGGTGCTTTGATGTCTCCTCTTAGCTTTCTCTTCTGAGGTTGAGCACATCCCGTTCCTCTTAAGTTCTTCATAAGAACCTGTAGGACCCACGCCATCTTCATTGTCTTCTCCACAGCTGGTCCTCAACTTACGACAGTTCATTTAATGACCGCTCAAAGTTACAACGGCAGCAGAAAAAGTGACTTAGGACCATTTTTCACCCTTACGACCGTTACAGCATCCTTATGGTTATATGATCAAAATTCAGACGCAATTGACTCATATTTATGATGGTCACGGCGTCCCGGGGTCACGTGATCCCCTTTTCCAACCTCCCAGTCAAGTTAATGGGGAAAACCCAGACTCACTTAATAACCATGTTATTAACTTAACAGTTAAAATGATTCGCTTAATGACCGTGGAGAGAAAGGTCGTAAAATGGGGCAAAATTCAGTTAACAACCATCTCACTTAGCAACATAAATTTTGGGCTCAATTGTGATCACAACTTGACTGTCTGTATTGGCTTTCCAGGACCTTAGCAATCAATCAACCAATCATCAATGTCAATCAATAAATCAAATCTTTATTTGGTCATTGTCCAGACTTCTTAGCATCCTTTTCAGATTGGGCCTCAAATCCTCAAATTTATTTAGTGACCTTTGAAAGTTACAACTGTAAAGTGACATGAGTGGTCCTCGCACTTGTCACCATCGCAGCATCACCGTGGTAACATGATGGTGATCACATGACCCTGGGACACTGCAAGCATCATTAATCAATTTCCAACTGTCTGAATATTGATCATGTGACCATGAGGACAATACTATGGTTGCAAGTGTGAAAACAGTCATAAATCACTTTTTTCAGTGCCGTTGTGACTTTGAATGGTCACTCAAGAGACGGTTATAAGGTGAGGACTACCTGCACGTTGTATTGGATGACACCAAAGATTGTTTTTTTTTAATACTGTCCAACAGGGATGTCCACAGGAGAGTTGGTCAAAAAAAGTCAAGATGGCATGAAACAAGGGATGGAAACTCATCAAGGAGAGAAGCAACCTGGAATTAAGGAGAAAGTTCCTAATAGGGAGGACAATTAACCAGCAGAACAGCTTGCCACTAGAAGTTGTGGGTGCTTCATAGCTGTAAGTTTTTAAAGAAAAGACTCTATTCTATTTCATTTTGTATCCTATCCTATCCTATCCTATCCTATCCTATCCTATCCTATCCTATCCTATTCCATTCCATATTTTCTATTCTATTCCATTCCACATTTTCTATTCTGTTCTGTTCTGTTCTGTTCTGTTCTGTTCTGTTCTGTTCTAATTCTCGGCCTCCATTTTGACTTTTTTGACCTCGCCAATAAAACTGGCACTCAAGAGGATGGACATTTAAAAAAAGGAACAGCACTTACTAACACTCAGCACAAAAATGGCAAAAATTCCAACCACTTGCCAAAGCCGCAAACCCCAAATCACCACGGTTTCCGACGTGACGGGATCCGATTTCTTTTTCGGCGTTTCAGTGGTCGCCTACAGAAACACAAAGAGGCAAAAGAAAAGAGGAGGAGGAGGAAGTACTAATACCACTTTACAATGCCTTGGTAAGGCCACACTTGGAATACTGCATCCAGTTTTGGCCACCACGATGTAAAAAAGATGTCGAGACTCTAGAAAGAGTGCAGAGAAGAGCAACAAAGATGATTAGGGGCTGGAGATTAAATCATATCATGAACGGTTGCTGGAATTGGGGATGTCTAGTTGAATGAAGAGAGGGACTAGGGGTGACATGATAGCCATGTGCCAGTATCTCAGGGGCTGCCACAAAGAAGAGGGAGTCAAGCTATTCTCCAAAGCACCCGAAGGCAGGACAAGAAGCAACGGATGGAAACTAATCCAGGAGAGAAGCAACCAGGAACTAAGGAGAAACTTCCTGACAGTCAGAACAATTAGCCAGTGGAACTACCTGCCTCCAGAGGTGGTGAATGCTCCAACACTGGAAGTTTTTAAGAAGAGACTGGACAGCCATTTGTCTGAAATGGTATAGGGTTTCCTGCCTTAGCAGGGGGTTGGACTAGATGACCTCCAAGGTCCCTTCCAACTTATTATTATTATTATTATTATTATTATTATTATTATTATTATTATTATTATTATTATTATTATTACAGAGGGAATTCTGGGAATGCACTGCCATCTTGGCTTAAGCAGCCAAAACAGACCCAGAGGCTTGTGGGAAAGAGGAAGTTGGAGATTCATAGCTAATTTTGACTTTTGTTAATTGCAGGTTTTGTGTTGCAGCTATTTGAAAACTAAATTTAACCACCCTGGGGGGCTTTTTTCTTTATAAATATTTTATTAATTTTCTATTTTCACAAGCAAGTGCTCAATAGCCAACGTGATGACTGAGTCCATTAGTAATTTGGTGATACATATAAGTTTTTCCAACTAAGTCCAATGTTACACCCGCCAGTATATCTTCTCTCATTCTGGTAATAACAATTTTTCCGCATTAGGCAAATACAATTCTTCTTATTGTTAGTAAACATACAAGTGCACATCAACATTTGTTACATTTTTCTAATAGTATCAGTAATAGTGTAAAATATCTTTCCTATCCAAAGCATATCTTAATTGCATTTGCATTCAATTTCCACTTATTTAATCCATATCCAAATTTTTTAATCCATTTTTAAATCCATATTTTTGCTTTTTTTCAATTTTAGTTTCCCATCCATATTCAGAGTATCCCAATCATTTATCAGTTCAAAACAAGTTATATTTGGGTAACCAAGAGAGTCCCTTATTCAAAATTCTTAACTTATTCTTATTTCCCTTCTCATAGGTAAAGGTAAAGGTTCCCCCGCACATGCGTGCTAGTCGTTTCCAACTCTAGGGGCCGGTGCTCATCTCCGTTTCAAAGCCGAAGAGCCAGCGCTTGTCCGAGGACGTCTCCGTGGTCATGTGGCTGGCATGACTAGATGCCAAAGGCGTACGGAGCGCTGTTACCTTCCCACCGTAGCGGTCCCTATTTTTCTACTTGCATTTTTACGTGCTTTCAAACTGCTAGGTTGGCAGAAGCTGGGAAGAGTAACAGGCACTCACTCTGCTACGCGGCAGTCGGGATTCGGCCCGCCAAACTGCCGACCTTCTGATCGACAAGCTCAGCGTCCTAATCCATTGAACCACCACGTCCCATTTTTCCCTTCTCATACCAAGATACAATATTCTAATTACAAATCCTATCTACCTAGTTATAATAATATTTCTATTTCTAACAATCTACTCTTGACCATATTTAAACCTCTAATCAATAGTATAGCATCCCTTCTAATCGGTCAAAGCTTTTGCTTCCTTCAGTCTTACTCTAGCTTTCTTTCTTTGCCAACTAGCTTTCCACGTCAGTGCATTTGGATCATCAAATAATTCTTCTATTTTTGTATACATATTATTTGGAACAAAAGAAACAATTTAGTTAAAATATTTTTGGAAGAGCTACCACCTCTCTCCTTCCTTGTCATCCAGCATGTTCTGAAACCTTAATTTATAAACTCTCTCTTCCGTTTCCAGTATTATATCTTCTGAGTGTTCATTTATCTGAATCTGGTCGTTTGCTTCCTCTTTTGGTTCCTCAATATTTGTGTCAGCATTCTCTAGCAGTTTTCCTTCTATATTCTGGTTTGCTGGGGGTCCTTTTTCAATGGTGGCAGCTTCAAGGTGTCTGGACTTCTACTCCCAGCATGCCGGCTGGGGGATTCTGGCAGTGGAAGTCCTCCCCCTCATAAAGCAGGCCAGCTGGGGGATTCTGGGAGTTGGTATCTAAACCACTTAAAATTGCCAAGCTTAAAAAAACACAAATCTAGACAGCCCCATGTCTACCAAGTGTTGCTTAACTACAACTCCCATCATCCTCCATCTTTCCTTACCTGGGGCTGCTAGGTGTTGCAGTTGACCACGAGGGCCTGAGTTATACAGATATTCCTCAACTCACGACCACAATCAAGTGAGTGAGACATTTGTTAAGTGGGGCCTTGCCCCATTTTACAACCTTTCATGCCATAGTTGTTAAGGGAATCCCTGCAGTTGTTAAGTGAAACACACCATCGTTAAGTGAATCTGGCTTCCCACGGACTTTGCTTGTCAGAAGATCAGAAAAGGGGATCATGTGACCCTGGGACTCTGCAACCGTCATAAATACGAGTCAGTTGCCAAGTGTCCGAATTTTGATCCCGTGTCCATGGGGA
>CM044371.1:3506903-3591463 GCA_024294585.1 Vipera latastei
AGGAAGGAAGGAAGGAAGGAAGGAAGGAAGGAAGGAAGGAAGGAAGGAAGGAAGGAAGGAAGGACTGTGGGGGCCTGGGAGCCCTCAGAGCTGGGTGGTTTCCTTGCAGACATCTCTCGACCAAACTAGGGAACATTATCAGTGTGAGGAGGAGGAGGAGGAGAGGGAAGGAAGGAAGGAAGGAAGGAAGGAAGGAAGGAAGGAAGGAAGGAAGGAAGGAAGGAAGGACGGACTGTGGGGGCCTGGGAGCCCTCAGAGCTGGGTGGTTTCCTTGCAGACATCTCTCGACCAAACTAGGGAACATTATCAGTGTGAGGAGGAGGAGGAGGAGAGGGAAGGAAGGAAGAAAGGAAGGAAGGAAGGAAGGAAGGAAGGAAGGAAGGAAGGAAGGAAGGAAGGAAGGAAGGAAGGAAGGAAGACTGTGGTGTGAATGAATATTGATTTGGAGAAATCTGTAGCTTCAGGTCTCCGGTAACAAAACATGCTGCCAATAAAGGCAAACCTCGACTTACGACCACAGTTCAGATCAGAATCAGGTGGTTGTTAACTGAGTCACATCTGATTTTTACAACCTTTTTTTGCCACAGTTCTTAAGCAAATCACTGCCGTTGTTAAGTGCACCGCGCAGTCACTAAGTGAATCCGACTTGCCTGATTGACTTTGCGGGGCAGAAGCCTCGCTCGGCCATCAGGGGCTCTGGGACACTGCAACTTCCCTCAGTGACAGGCCAGTGGCCAAGGTCTGAATTTTGATCACGGACCGTGGGAATCCTGCAACGGTCTCAAGTGCGAGGACTGGTTGTAACACACTTTTTTTCAGTAACGTTGTAACTTGGAATGCTTGCTAAGCAAATGGTTGTCGAGGACTACCTATATTTTTTTCTCCTTTCTTCCCCTGCGTACCCCACATTTCTCTCTCGCCTGTTTTCCTTGCTTCGTTTCTCTTATCAACTTTATTCCCACCTATATTTTATATTTGGAGGATTTCAATAAAAAAAAGGTCCAAAACCAGTAAAACGCAGAGGGCTGCTACAAAGGAGGCTTTGTTGCACTGTGTTTGCAGGATGTATTTTCCAGTACAGAGCGCGACCTGTGCTTATTTTTCTGTTCCTTTTTCGATGGATCCATGGTGATTTAATTTCCGTCTTTTCCTGTTTCCTCTTTCTGGCCTAAATTTAGCAGATCAGGACAAAGACTGATTCAACCTGTGTCTGCACAGCAATTTTCATATGGATGGACTTCAACTCCCAGAATCCCCCAGCCAGATTGCTTTAAGAGGAGTGGACTTCCACTCCCAGAATCCCCTGACTGGCGATGACTTTATCAAAAAGAGAAAGACACACACACACACACACACACACACAGACTTGTGGACTTCCACTCCCAGAATCCCCCAGCCAGTCATGCTTTAAGAGGGGACGACTTCCGCTCCCAGAATCCCCCAGATAGCATGCTTTAAGAGGGGATGACTTCAACTCCCAGAATCCCCCAGCCAGCCAGGCTTTAAGAGGGGAGGACTTCCACTCCCAGAATCCCCCAGCCGGCATGCATTAAGAGGGGAGGACTTCCGCTCCCAGAATCCCCCAGCCAGCCATGCTTTAAGTTGGATGGACTTCAGCTCCCAGGAACCCTCAGCCAGCATCCTAAACGGAGAATTCTGGGAGTTGAAGTCCACAGATCTGAAAATGGCTAACTTCGAATAACTTTGCCCTGGAGGGATCCCCCTCTTTCTTGCCAAGTGTCAGAAGGCTTGGCTGCTCCCCAAAGAATTTCGAGGAGGGCCAGGAGGAATGTGATTGCAGTGCATTGTGGGATTTCTACACACACAAACACACACACACACACACACACACACACACACACAAACACACACACACACACACACCCCTCTCCTCCCCCCCCGCCCCCTTTGGCAGCCGGGCCGACCTTTGGCACGGAGACGGGCTGGGCGGCAGCCTGAAACACGAGTCCCCGGCGCACGTGAGCAGGGAGGAGGAATGCGCCTTGTGGGTTGCGACCAGGAAGGGCCGGAGAGAAGAAGGGAAGGAGGCAGCCTCGGATGCCTGCTCCAGCCCAGGTGGGGTTGCTTTGCTTCGGGAGAAAAGGAGGGGGGGGAAAGGAAGGAAGGAAGGAAGCACGGAAGGAGAGAGAGGAAAAATAGACCAAGAGAAGGAAATAGTGGGGGAAAGAGAGAGAAGCAGAAGGAGGGAGGAAGGGAAAGGAGGAAGGAGAAGAGAGGGAGGGAGGGAGGAGAGAAAGGGGAAGAAAATAAAGAGGAGGGAAAAAGACGGGGAAGGAGGAGAGAGAGAGAAAGGAGGAAGGAAGGAATGATGGGGAAAAAGGAAGGAGAAAAGGAAAGGGGGAAAGAGGGATGAAGGAAGGGGAAGGAGGGAGGAGAAGGAGGACAAGGAAGGAAGAAGAAAAGAGAGGAAAAGGGAAGGAAAGGAAGGATAGGAAAGGAGGGAATGAAGGAAGGCAGTGGAGGGAGTGAGGGAGGGAAAAAGTGTTTGCACCCAGTGAGAAGATAAACCATCGCGACACCTTCTTAGACCAGGGGTCTTCAAACTTGGCAACTTTTTTTAGATTTGTGGACTTCAACTCCCAGAATTCCTCAGCCAGCCCTGAGCCTCGGCACTGGCTGGCTGAGGAATTCTGGGAGTTGAAGTCCACAAGTCTAAAGAAGTTGCCAAGTTTGAAGACCCCTCTCCTTGGACTCCCTCTGAGTATAGAGGTGGGTAGGTTTTTGCTGCCGGGAAAATTGGCCCGCCCACCACTAGTGAAATGCAAAATTAACTCTGTTACCATGTATGATGCCCCTCAGCAAGGGCCATTAATCCTAGGTGTGTGTGTGTGTGTGTGTGTGTGTGTGTGTGTGTGTGTGTGTGTGTGTGTGTGTGTGTTTGTGTGTGGAGGTTGCTGATTTTCCCACTCCCCACAAGTTCTCCTTTCTGCAAGCCTCCATGGCTGTGTGTTGGTCACCGTTTTGCAAAGTTGAGAATGTGACGTTCCCCATTGGAGGAACCCCCCCAAGGCTTCCGTTTTTCTGCCTCATTCTCAACAGAGAATCTCCAGCGGTTCCCTTGAGGCTGCCTTGGGGATGGTGTTGGATTCTTTGACCCGTCTCTCCACACTTTCCTTTCCTTTCCTTTCCTTTCCTTTCCTTTCCTTTCCTTTCCTTTCCTTTCCTTTCCTTTCCTTTCCTTTCCTTTCCTTTCCTTTCCTTTCCTTTCCTTTCCTTTCCTTTCCTTTCCTTCCCTTCCCTTCCCTTCCCTTCCCTTCCCTTCCCTTTCCTTCCTTCCTTCCTTCTTCTTTCTTTCTTTCTTTCTTTCTTTCTTTCTTTCTTTCTTTCTTTCTTTCTTTCTTCCTTCCTTCCTTCCTTCCTTCCTTCCTTCCTTCCTTCCTTCCTTCCCCTCCTCTTTCTTTCTTTCTTTCTTTCTTTCTTTCTTTCTTTCTTTCTTTCTTTCTTCCTTCCTTCCTTCCTTCCTTCCTTCCTTCCTTCCTTCCTTCCTTCCTTCCTTCCTTCCTTCCTTCCTTCCTTCCTTCCTTCCTTCCCAGTTCTATAGCCACCAAACTTAACCAAGTAGCAATGGGCAGCTTACGGTTCTCAAATCCTAAAACAAATCAAACAATTTAAGGAGCACTGACTAACTAAAACAATAAAAACATGCACAAGTATATTTGTTTTGCTTCCAGCGGAGCAAAGGGAAAATTGATAGGGAAAGAAATGCAGGCCTAATCTTGCAAAGGCTGAATTCCTGAAGGCGCTGTGGATCATGGGGGGGGGGGGGTGTTGTCCTGCTGGTCTGCCTTAAGGTGTCTCTCAAGGTTCCTGGGAGTTGTCGGCTTCCTTTTTAGCTGCAATGTTGCCGTTTTCGTCACTCTCTGAGCTCATGCCAGGGAGAAACTGGGGGGTTTTTGCTCATTTTCTGAACTTGGGACACTTTTGACACGGAAGTCCATAATCGCTCAGAAGGGGAGTGACTCACGTGTGTGACTCACTGCACTTTTGTGTGAACTCCGGTCTCGTGTCCTGCTTCTGTGCAGCAATTTTGCAGCCTTTCAGTTGCTGATTTATTTATTTTATTTATTTTTATTCGATTTATATACCACCCTTTCCCGAAGGACTCAGGGCGGTTTACAGGGTATTTAAAACAAGAAATACAAAAGTTAAAAACAATTTTAAAAATGACATCAATCCCTGAAAAAATAAAAACCCCAATTAAAATTAAAATTAAAAACTCTCAGCCTGGGCCAGAGAGCTCAAAGAGCCAGGTCTTCAGGCCCCGGCGGAATGAACGGAGGTCGGAGGCAGTCCTGAGCTCCACGGGCAGCTGGTTCCAGAGGGCAGGCGCCCCCACTGAGAAGGCCCTACCCCTGGGTATTACCCGCCGGAAATCTCTTACCAGCGGTACCCTGAGGAGACCCTCCCTCTGCGAGCGCACTGGACGAAGGGAGCTTGATGCCGGCAGCAGGTGTTCCCTTAGATAGTCCGGACCCAAGCCATGTAGGGCTTTATAGGTCATCACCAGCACCTTGAATCTCACCCGGAGGGCAACCGGAAGCCAATGCAGCTCACGGAGTAGAGGTGTTACATGGGAGTATCGGGAAACCCCCATCACAACTCGCGCGGCCGCATTCTGCACCAGCTGAAGCCTCCGAGTGGTCCTCAAGGGCAGCCCCATGTAGAGAGCGTTGCAGTAGTCTAAACGGGGGGTCACGAGCGCATGAGTGACTGTGCGTAGGGCATCTCGGTCCAGGTAGGGTCGCAACTGGCACACCAGGCGAACCTGGGCAAAAGCCCCCCTGGTCACGGATCCTACGTGGTCTTCTAAATTGAGTCGTGAATCCAGGAGGACGCCCACGTTGCGAGCCCTATCGACGGGGTGGGGGGTGGGGTAACACCTCACCCCCCATCGTTAAAGGTGGAATGGTCTGGTTAACCCGAGATGCCAATATGCCAATATATACAGCCACTGATACATATTGTATCAGTGTACAGCTGATCAGGTCACCCTCCAGCAAAGCATGGGGGGGATTCAGGAAAAGGATCGCTGGTTGGTGACTTGTCCTTGGTCTTCCCTGGGCTGATTGAAGAAAAATTAATGGAGGTTTTTGGCTGCTGGCTACGATGTGGGCAGGCAGACACAGAAATCCCCATAATGCGGCTTTCTTTCTTTCTTTCTTTCTTTCTTTCTTTCTTTCTTTCTTTCTTTCTTTCTTTTCTTTTCTTTTCTTTTCTTTTCTTTTCTTTTCTTTTCTTTTCTTTTCTTTTCTTTTCTCTCTTTTTCCTCTTTCTTTCTTTTTCTTCCTTTCCTTTCTTTCTTTCTGTCTTTTCCTTCCTTCCTTCCTTCCTTCCTTCCTTCCTTCCTTCCTTCCTTCCTTCCTTCCTTCCTTCCTTTCCTCTTTTTGTTTTCTCTGTCCTTCCGCTCTTTCTTTTTCCTCTTGCTTCTTCTTTCTTTCTTTCTTTCTTTCTTTCTTTCTTTCTTTCTTTCTTTCTTTCTTTCTTTCTTTCTTTCTTTGTCATTTCCTTCCTTCCTTCTTTTTCTTTTCTTTCTCCTTCCACTCTTTCTTTTTCCCCTTTCTTTTTCTTTCTTTCTTTCTTTCTTTCTTTCTTTCTTTCTTTCTTTCTTTCTTTCTTTCTTTCTTTCTTTCTTTCTTTCTTTTTCTTTTCTCTCTCCTTCTGTTCTTTCTTTTTCCTCTTGCTTCTTTCTTTCTTTCTTTCTTTCTTTCTTTCTTTCTTTCTTTCTTTCTTTCTTTCTTTCTTTCTTTCTTTCCAATTCTTTATTCTCTCTGTGTCTCTGTCTTTTACTTTCTCTTTACTTCTTTCTCTCATGCTTTCTCTTTCTCTTACCCTTTTTCTACTTCTTTCTTTACTTATTTTTTCTTTATTTCTCTCTCTCTCTCTTCTTTCTTTTCCTTTCTCTCCATCCCCTCTCTCCCTTTTCACCTTTCTCTTTTTCTGTATTTTATTTCTCTCTTCTTTTTTATTTCTCTCTCTTTCTCCTTTCTATTCATTCCTTGCTTCTTCCTTCCTTGCTTTCTCAACCTCTGACTATCGCTCTTTCTCCTTATCCCTCTGGCTTTCTCTTTATATCCATTCTCTTCTTTCTTCCTCTTCCTCTCTCTTTCTTTCTTTCTCTCTCCCTTCCCCCCTCCCCCCCTCCTTCACTTTCTCTTTCTTTTTCCCTTCTATTATTTTACAATATTTATGTTCCTTAAATCCGCCATCATGTGCTTTGGGTACATGTCAACATCTGCCACGCTGGGATCGCTTTCCCGTTTGGTGAGGGCATCAACCTGCCACACGTGTCGAAATGGCAAATGTTGGGTGTTCACATCGCCCCTCCCATTTTGCAAACTTGAACCCCGTTTCACCCCAGAAGACCTCCCGTTACTTATAGGCACCCTCAAGCGGAGAAGGGCCTTTCAAAGCAAATTATGTCATTACGGCTGCAAATGACCTTACCCACATAATTTGCACGATGGCTGTGACATTGCGGTTTCTCCCGTGTCTGTGACCAGCCTCGGAAGGGCAGCGCTTCCATCAGCGGGGAAAATGGGCGTCACAGCGTGATTAAGTTTGGATCAATTTCCTCTATTACTCAAACAACCCTAAATTTCCCTTTATGCAAATACAAAGAGCGGTGTGCAGCAGCTAAAAAAAAAAGGGGGGAGAGGCAATTGGCTAGATTCGAACCAAGGGCCCAAATTAATCTCAGGATCATTAAAATAAAAAATGTTGCAATTAGATTAAACTGCAGTGATTTATGTCCCTGTGACGTGGCTGACTCTGGTCCTAAACAGGGTAAAATAATAGGTAAACACTCTACAGATAGTCCTTGACTTAACAGCTTTTCACTTAGTGACTGTTCGAAGTTGCAGCAGCAGTGAAAAAAAGTGATGACCGTTTTTCATAAGTGACTTATGATCGTTGAAGCATACCTGGTGGTTCTTGTGATCAAAATCCAGACGTTTGGCAACTGACTCGTACTTATGACGGTCACAGCGTCCCGGGATCACGTGATCCCCTTACTGACAAGCAAAGTCAATGTGGAAGCCAGATTCACTTAACAACCGTGTCACTAACTTAATAACTGCAGTGATTTACTTAAGGACGGTGGCAAGAAGGTTGTAAAATGACATAAAACTCACTTAACAGCTGTGTTGCTTGCCAACAGATATATCGGTTGCAGCAACCCCATGCACATGTAATCAAAAATTGGGTGCTTGGCAACTGACGTTATGAAGTTGCAATGTCCTAGGGTCATGTGCTTTAAGACGGGTTTGCTTCAACTCCCAGAATCCCCCAGCCAGAATTCTTTAAGGAGGTGTACTTAAATTCCCAGAATTCCCCAGCCAGCCATGCTTTAACAAGTGTGCACTTCCACTCCCAGAATCCCCCAGCCGGCATGCTTTAAGAGGGCAGGACTTCCACTCCCAGAATCCCCCAGTCGGCCTGCTTTAAGAGGGGAGGACTTCAACTCCCAGAATCCCCTAGCTGGCCATGCTTTAAGAGGAGAGGACTTCCACTCCCAGAATCCCCCAGCCAGCATGCTTAAAGAGGGGAGGATTTTAACGCGATCCCCAGGGAGAGAGCATTCTCGGTGGGCGCACCTGCCCTATGGAATCAGCTGCCTGTGGAACTCCAGATCGCCCCCGACCTTCGTTCGTTTCGCCGGGACCTAAAAACTTGGCTATTTGATTTAGCCGGCCTCGACTGAGGGGTTTTAATGGTTTTAAATTATAAATTTTAAACTGTTTTGGGGCTATTAATTTAATTTTATTTTAATTTGTACATTGCACTGTTTTAATTTGCCCTGTAAACCGCCCTGAGTCCTTCGGGAAAAGGGCGGTATATAAATTGAAACAAATAAATAAATAAATAAACTCCCAGAATCCCCCAGCCTGCATGCTTTAAGAGGGGAGGATTTTAACTCCCAGAATCCCCCAGCCAGCCACGCTTTAAGAGAGCAGGACCAACTCCCAGAATTCCCCAGCCAGCATGCTTTAAGAGGAATAGACTTTAACTCCCAGAATCCCCCAGCTGGCAAGCTTTAAGTTGAATGGCATTCATCTCCCAGGATCCATCAGCCAGCATCCTGAACAGAGAATTCTGGGAGTTGAAGTCCACAGATCTGAAATTGGCTAACTTCGAGTAACTTTGCCTTGGAGGGATGCTTTAAGAGGGGATGACTTCCACTCCCCAAATCCCCCAGATGGCATGCTTTAAGAGGGGAAGATTTTCACTCCCAGAATCCCCCAGCCGGCCTGCTTGAAGATGGGAGGACTTCCACTCCCAGAATCCCCCAGCCGGCATGCATTAAGAGGGGAAGATTTCCACTCCCAGAATCCCCCAGCCAGCCTGCTTTAAGATGGGAGAACTTCCACTCCCAGAATCCCCCAGCCAGCCATGCTTTAAGAGGGAGGACTTCCACTCCCAGAATCCCCCAGCCAGCCATGTTTTAAGAGGGGAGGACTTCAACTCCCAGAATCCCCCAGCTGGCAAGCTTTAAGCATTCATCTCCCAGCATCCATCAGCCAGCATCCTGAACGGAGAATTCTGGGAGTTGAAGTCCACAGATCTGAAAATGGCTAACTTCGAATAACTTTGCCTTGGAGGGATGCTCTAAGAGGGGAGGACTTCCGCTCCCAGAATCCCCCAGCCAGCCATGCTGGCTGGAGATTCTTTGGAGAACTGCACACGTCTTCAGCTGGTTTGGAGACCCCTGGTCCATTGCCTTCTCTGGCCATCAGGCTGGGCTTTTGAGAGGGGGGGGCTCTCTGGCGGTCGGGGGGGGGGGGAGTGTCCAGAGGGGAGCATGGAGTTGAGAATCAGCTGCTAAAGATGCAGCTGGAAGACTTTGCGCCCGCTTCTCCCGGGCCAGGAACCAGGCGTGTCTGGATGCATCCTGGGAAGAAAGAGGAACTGTTTGCACGGAGGTGGAGCGAGGGCTCAGCCCTTCATGCTCCCTTCCGAAAGGGTCAGCCAGACGGAGGGAGGCTATGTCAGCGGAGCAAACCAGGAGGATCTTAATAGTAAGGTGAGTTTCCTGAGCCTGTTCTTTGAGGGTGTGTGTGTGTGGGGGGGTGTCCCTTCTCTTCCTCTTCCTCTTGCTTTCCTATCCTCCTCTCTCTCTGCTCTATTTTCTCCTGCTTTCCCTCCTCTACGTATCTTCTCCTCCTCTTCCTGCTCCTCCTCCTCTGTTTTCTCCTCTTTATGTATCTTCTCCTTCTCCTTGTCTTCCTCCTTCCTCCTCCTCCACCCCTTTATCTTCTTCTCCTCCACCGTGTCTGCCTTCTTCTTTCTCCTCTTCCTCCTCCTCCTCCCCCCCCCCCCGCATTTTCCCCTTAGTCAAACAGCCTCATTACACATAGTCCCAAACTTACATCCACCATTGGGACCTGAATGTCCATTACTGAGCAAGACAGCTGTGAATTGAGGTGCTCCCAATTTCACTCCCCTTTTTTTTTGCCATGGTTGCTAAGCGAATCCATTGCGGTTGCTAAGCGAATCATCCTATCCTTAGGCGAACCCATCTCCCCCCCCACCACCACCAGTTGACTTTGCTTGTTGGCATGGGATGGTGGCAAAGGGGGATTCCTGTTGACCCCAAGACTTTGCAATCATTGTTGGCATGTGCCAACAGTAGTGATCATGTAACTGTTGGGATGCTGGGACGGTCGTAACAGCGAGGACTGGTGGCAAGTTCATTTTTCCCCCCAGTAGCGTTATAACTTGGAATAGTTGTTAAACAAGTGGTTGTAAGTCAAGGACAGCCTGTAACCCCGATGAATGCCTAGCCCACATTTAGAAAAAGCTTGAACAGGCAGGTTGAAAGCAGAGAGATGGGGTTGCATCAAGGGGGAGCAGTGGGGTGCGCAGATCCACGGAAACACCCCCCCCCGCAGGTGGGTCCTCGACTGATGACCACAATTGACCCTGAAATTTCTGTTGCTAAATGAGATAATTATTAAGTGAGTTTTGGTCTCTCTGTTGTTAAATGAGACAAGTGAGTTTTGGTCTCTCTGTTGCTAAACGAGACAGTTGTTAAGTGAGTTTTGTTCTCTCCATTGCTAAACGAGACAGTTGTTAAGTGAGTTTTGTTCTCTCCATTGCTAAATGAGACAGTTGTTAAGTGAGTTTTGGTCTCTTATCTCTGTTGTTAAATGAGACAAGTGAGTTTTGGTCTCTCTGTTGCTAAACGAGACAGTTGTTAAGTGAGTTTTGGTCTCTTATCTCTGTTGTTAAATGAGACAAGTGAGTTTTGTTCTCTCCGTTGCTAAATTGAGACAGTTGTTAAATGAGTTTTGGTCTCTCTCTGTTGTTCAATGAGACAGTTAAAACCCCATTTTACGACCGTTCTTGCCGCAGATCTTAAGCTAGTCACCTGGCTGTTAAGTGAACTTGGCTTCCCCATCAACTCTGCTGGTCAGAAGGTCGCAAAAGGGGTCATGTGAAACCCACCGCCCAGGACACTGCGACCGTCATAAATATGAGCCAGTGGCCAAGGGACTGAATTTTGATCGCGTGACCGTGGGCGATGCTGCAATGGTCATAAGTGTGAAAAAAGGTTGCAGGTCACTTTTTTCAGTGACATTGTGACTTTGAACAGTCACTAAATGAAACGGTGGTAAGTCAAGGACCAATCTGTATGCCTGTCATCTGTTAAAGGAGCCATTTTATCCCCTGGGATCAATCCTGCCTGCCATCACTCAATTCTGCCAGGGAAAGAACATAGAATCATAAGTTTGGGAGGGACCTTAGAGGTCATCTAGTCCAACCCCCTGCTCAAGCGGGAGACCTTATATACCATGGCTGTCCTGTCTCATCTTGAAACCCCTCTGGAGATGGGGGGGTCTATTTCCCTGCTGGGAAGGGCAACTGGGTCAGAAATTGCACCCAAGACTTTCCTGCAGCTTCCCAAAATATGGGAACCCCATTTGCTGCTGAGTTATTTGATTTACACCAAGGTGTTTTTTTTTTTTTTGGCTTGGTGCTTAAACACTATTTATAAGATCCCCAAGGCACCCCAGGCTTTGTAAATACATGCCCGAGTAATTAATCATGAAGAAAGGAATGGCGTTAGGGCACAGGAAGGGTGAGGTCTAGAATCTTAAAAAAAGACCTTGCATAATTAACGGTTGCACAAGGCCCCTTGCCTCCAGCTAGGATGCGGGGAAAAAGTGACAGCCAGTCCTTGTGCTTATGACCGTTTCCCACACTTGACTATTGCAGCATCCCTGTGGTCATGTGATCCAAATTCAGAGGCTTGGCAACTGATTCACACTTACGACGGTTGCATTGTCCCGGGTTCATGTGACTCCATTTTGGTGACTTTGGGACCAGCAAAGTCAATGGGGAAGCCGGATTCACTTAACAACCATGTGGCTAGCTTAACAAATACAATGACTCACTTAACAACTGTGGCAAAAAAAGTGGGACGAAACTTGCTTAATAAATATTTCATTTGACCACAGAAATGTTGGCCCCATTCTGGACGTAAGTCGAGGACTATCTGTATTATAATTGCGGCTGCAGTAAGTGTGCCAAAACAGGCAGGACTCACCATTTCCATACCATTTTTTAAAAACCTTTTTGTAGATTTTTGAGGCTGTGGTGGTTAATTTTTTAAAAGGAGTCCAGAAAATAGAAAAACGTTTGTCCACCATTTATGGATCAATGTGTCCAGTGAGAAAGAAATCAAAACTCTGCAGACTTTCAAAATGGGCGACCCTGAAACTGCAAAGATTGTGTTGTTGCTAATGAAGAGACAATGTCACAGCTCGGCCACACACACCCAGGAGCAAAAAGAATGTCACTCTTACACAATTGCCGGTTTTCAGGGATGTCTCTGTGTGCAACTTTTCCCCACCTCGGTTTACGACCACAACTGGATTTTCCGTTGCTAAACAAGGAGTTTGTTGAATGAGTGGCACACGATTTCCCAACCTTTGGTGCCACGGTTCCTAAGCGAATTGCTGCAGCTGTTAAGTGAATCACAAAAAAATTTCCCGCGGTTGTTAAGCGAACACATGGTCATTAAGTGAATCTGGCTTCTCACATTGAATTTGCTTGTCAGAAGGTTTCAAAAGCGGACCCTAGGATGCCACAACCATCTTATGTACATGCCAGTTGCCAAGTGCCCGCATTTTGATCACATGACTGGTATTCCTGCAATGGTCGTAAGTGCGAGGACCAGTCATAAGTCACATTTTTCAGGTTGCCTATACAAGGAAGGGGGAAAATTGGATTCAAAGTCATGTTTTCACCTATTCTTTAATTTTTGCTTTGCCATTTGACATGGTTCTAGAGCAGGGGTCTTCAAACCTGGCCCTTTTATGACTTGTGGACTTCAACTCCCAGAATTCCTCAGCCAGGCATGCTGAGGCTGAGGAATTCTGGGAGTTGAAGTCCACAAGTCAGAAGAGGGCCAGGTTTGAAGACCCCTGATCTACAGAGTTGCAAAACAACAGCAGACATAATAATATATTATTAAAAGCAGATGTTACAGAACATCATCAAGATATCCTGATTTAATTTGTAAACTCATCTATTTATGTCTTCGCCACCCATAAAGGAATCATTGCCATTGTTAAGTGAGTAACACAGTCATTAAGTGAATCTGGTTTCCACATTGGCTTTGCTTGTCAGAAGGCTGCAAAAGGGGATCACGTGACCCCGGGGCACTGCGACCGTCGTAAATATGAGTCAGTTGCCAAACGCCCGAATTTTGATCGCGTGACCATGGGGAGGCTTCAACGGTCGTAAGTGTGAAAAACGGCCATAAGTCACTTTTTACTTTGAACAGTCACTAAATAAACTGCTGTAAATCAAGGACTGCCTGTGTACAGTCAAGAAACTGAAGCCAGCATGAGAAAGAAAATCAAAATAAACTTGGTTTGATTTTATTTTGCATAAAAGGGGACAGGGATAAACACGGATTCTTTTTCTAGATCCTATTTCATGCCGTGTTTTTCAACCTTTGCAGCGTGAAGGTGAGGAGAAGTCAACTCCCAGAGTTTCCCAACCAGCTCTGCTGGGAGCTGGGAAGCCTGCTGGCTGGGGGATTCTGGGAGTGGAAGTCCTTCCTGCTTAAAACATGCAGGCTGGGGAATTCTGGGAGTAGAAGTCCTCCACTCTTCAAGCATGCTGGCTGGGGAATTCTGGGAGTTGGAGTCCACTCCTCTTAAAACTTGCCGGCTGGGGGATTCTGGGAGTAGAAGTCCTCCCTTCAAGCATGCAGGCTGTGGGATTCTGGGAGTTGAAGTCCTCCCTTCTTAAAGCAGGCTGACTAGGGGATTCTGGGAGTTGAAATCCTCCCCTCTTAAAACATGCTGGCTGGGGGATTCTGGGAGTTGAAGTCCTCCCCTCTTAAAGCATGCCGGCTGGGGGATTCTGGGAGTAGAAGTCCACCGCTCTTAAAGCATGCAGGCTGGGGGAGTCTGGGAGCTGAAGCCCGCCCCCTTCATCCTTAATCCCACCACAATACTTCAGAACTTAAATATCATCCCCCCCTCCCCCGCTTCCCCTTCCTGAATCTTTAAAGGCATCCCCGGTGTGAACCGTGTTTCTGGATCAAGTTGAGTTTCATCCTGACCTGTTTCTGAAGCTTTGCAACTCCGGCCTAACTCAGCCTCTGCCTTCTCTCCTTTCCCAGCGAGGGTCTGCCCAGGAGATGAGCACCACGGAGCTGATCTCCTCACTACTAAGGGTGGAGGAGACCTTCTCCGCGCATCTCGCCCAGATCAACACGGTGGTCCTTAAGCCCCTCTTGCAGACAGGTGAGAAGGGGAGACCCAGTCTTGGGCCCCAGGTTCGGGTGCTCTTAATCTGTGCTATGCAGCTTGTGTGGCCTGGCAGAATGGGTTCGAATTTACCGTGGGAAATTCAAGATAGCAACTGTGGGCAGTCCTTGACCTACGACCTCACTGAGGCTGTTATTTCCGTCGCTAAGCGAGACAGTTGTTGAGTGAGTTTTGCTCCATTTCAGGACATTTCTTGCCACCGTTGCTAAGGGAATTGCTGCCGTTGTCACGTGGTTGTTAAGTGAATCTGGCTTCCCCATTGACTTTGCTTGTCAGAAAGTCGCAAAAAGGGGATGGCGTGACGCCAGGGACGGTTTGGCTGTCGTAAATATGAGTCAGTTTCCAAGTGTCTGAACTTTGATTGTGTGAACACGGGGATGTTGCTGCAACAGTCGTAAGTGTGAAAAATGGTTACGTGATTTTTTTTCCTGTTATGGTCATAGGTCAGGGACTACTTGAAAAATAGTTGTGCCCTGTGGCATTTAATTTGAATTAAGCACAAAATTTCTCAATTTTATAGAGCACTGGGAAAAAGAAAAAACTTTAATTTTGAGGTCAATATATCATCAGGATAACATTCTCTCTGATGCATCAGCCACATCATTGCTAAACTTCAAGTACTCCTCAAGTTACAAGTCCTCATTTAGTGACTGATAGGATCTGCCCTGAAAAAAATAACTTACAATTGTTTTTCACACTTAGTGACCATTGCAGCATCCCCATGGTCACATGATCAAAATTCAGACGCTTGGCAACTGACTCGGACTTACGACGGTTGCTGTCTCCCAAGGGTCACGTGATCCCCTTTTGCGACCTTCTGACAAGCACAGTAATGGGGACACCAGATTCACTTAACAACCGTTACTCACTTAACAACAGCAGGGATTCATTTAACAACCGTGGCATGAAAGCTCGTGAAATGGATCAAAACTCACTTAAGAAATGTTTCGCTTAGCAACAGAAATGTTGGGCTCAAATGTGGTCGTACGTCGAGGACTAACTTGTATCCGAGATCACCAAATTTCCATTATTTCAGGATGATTAAACCGTTTTTCCAACTGGACCACTTCACCTTATGGCTGATCCTGATTTTTTGTCTTAAAAGGATCTTCGGAGAACATAAAGTTCTTTCAACTGTTAAAGGACCACTTCCAAGTGATCTGGTATCTGACGGAGGAGAATTACAGGACATTAAAGGAGACGCACAGCACCTCCGAATCTGTTGGCATTCCGGACATCTATCTTGTCTGCAAAGTGGATTCGTTCCTGAATGCTTATATCCAGTGAGTACTACAAAGCTCATCTTCTGGACAGGTGGATGCAGGTCCTTCTTTTCCTTGTTCAGAATTTGTTTTTTATTAATTTAATCCAAGCGTAAAACACAAAATATAAAGAAAGATGAAGGTTGGGGGATTCTGGGAGTCGAAGTCCTCCCCTCTTAAAGCAAGTTGGCACAGGATTTTGGAAATTGAAGTCCACCCATCTTAAAGCAGGCCGGCTGGGGGATTCTGGGAGTGGAAGTCCAGCCCTCTTAAAGCATGCCAGCTGGGGGATTCTGGGAGTTGAAGTCCTCCCCTCTTAAAGCAGGCCGGCTGGGGGATTCTGGGAGTCGAAGTCCTCCCCTCTTAAAGCATGGCTGGCTGGGGGATTCTGGGAATGGAAGTCCACTTATTGGCTAAAGCAATAATCCAAGTGTCTTTGTTTAACCCACAGATACTTTTTCACATTTGGGACTTGTGTGGTGATGCAAGATTTCGAACGGGCCGCTCGGAGTAAAAAGTGAGTAGTGCAGTACAAGAATTAATCAACTGGCCTGCAAAATTAAAAATGCTTCTAGTTTGAATTTAGCCTTTCGGAGCAAAAATGCCTCTGTTGGAAATCTTGTTTTGCAATTTTTGTATTTGAAAGGAAGTCTGTTTTTAGCAAAGGAAAATTGTGATTGGGCAAGAACAATGCCTTTGGAGATGTAAAATGTGCAAAATGAACCATTTCATATGAACCATTTCAAAGGAAAATAAATAAATGAACTGTGCACCAAGGGGTTTTGCAGGCCAAACATTTGTTTTTATTGATTTATAGGTCCTTTTGAATCCTAACAAAAGGGAAATAAAAGAACAAAACACACACACAACCCCCCCGCCCCCCGCCCCCCCTGATGGTGGCAATACATACATTACCAAGAAAGGGAAAATTAAGATAAAGAACGTATAAGAGCATAGTTTGATACAAGTAGCCTTTGACTTAACAATACTGTAGTTCATTGAGTGACCGTTTGGAGTTACAACAGCCCTGGGAAAAAAAGCAGTTATGACCGCTTTTCACACTTCTTGCAGCATCCCCACGGTCACGTGATCAAAATCGGTGACAGACTTGCATTTGTGACGGTCGCAGTGTCCCCGGGTCACGTGATCCCCTTTTGCAACCTTCTGACAAGCGACGTCAATGGGGGGGAAGCCCAGATTCACTTAACAACCGTGTGTGACCAACTTAACTGCAGTGATTCATTGAACAACTGCCAGGAAAGGTTCCATATAGGCTTCCTGGCAAAAGTTTATATCGGTTGAGGAATCTCTGGATTTGTGAAGTGGGGGGGGGCTTTTTTCGAAAATTCTGAACATCCTTTAGACCAGGCGTGTCAAACTCAATTTCATTGAGGGCCGCATCAGCATTGCGGTTGCCCTGAGGGGGCCGGGTGGGTGTGGCCAGGGTGGGCGTGGCCTACTGGGTGGGCGTGGCTAGAGTGCGTATGGCCTACTGGGTGGGCGTGGCCAGCTCTACATCGTTCGCATCAAGGGTGCCTATGGGGGCCTGGGCAGGAGTGGGACAGATCTGAGGGTCTCTGGCAGGAGGAGGGTCTCTGGGCCAGGGCCAAGGCAGTGGGGGCCGTTCCCTCACTGTTTCCAGGATGGCTTCGCGGGCCGCATGAAACCACTTCGCGGGCCGGATCTGGCCCCCGGGCCTTGTGTTTGACATGTCTGCTTTAGACCATTTCCAGTTTGACAGCTGCTTGGTCTTGTTGGTTCTTTGTGGTTGCAGCGATGTCTGGAAGTTGCATAAGCCAGCCCTGCAGGAATTCCTCGCTGACTTCTCCCTGGATGCCTGTCTGGCAATGGGGCTCCGCACGGTGTTGCAGAAGCCATTCCGAGACCACCTACAGCGATACTCCTGTGTCCTGGCCAAGCTCAAGACAGCCACCGGGCAGGTAGCACGTCTGCAGCTGGACACACCTGTCTGTGGGGTCCCTGGTGCTCTCTGCGCTGGGCAGTTTTCTTGCAGAGGTTTGATGACCCTACTTGACTACATCACCAATGCTGGAAGTGAGTGCGGTTCTAACCTCTAGCACTGGTGATGTTACTTAGTCGGTAAGTGAAACGTCTGATAATAATAATAATAATAATAATAATAATAATAATAATAATAATAATAATAATAATAATAATAAAGTTGGAAGGGACCTTGGAGGTCATCTAGTCCAACCCCCTGCTCAGGCAGGAGACCCTATACCATTTCAGACAAATGGCTGTCCAGTCTCTTCTTAAAAACTTCCAGTGTTGGAGCATTCACCGCTTCTGGAGGCAGGTAGTTCCACTGGTTAATTGTTCTAACTGTCAGGAAGTTTCTCCTTAGTTCTAGGTTGCTTCTCTCCTTGACTAGTTTCCATCCGTTGCTTCCTGTCCTGCCTTCTGGTGCTTTGGAGAAGAGCTTGACTCCCTCTTCTTTGGGGCAGCCCCTGAGATATTGGAACACTGCTATCATGTCACCCCTCATCCTTCTCTTCGTTAAACGAGACATACCCAATTCCAGCAACCGTTCCCTATATGTTTTAGCCTCCAGCCCCCCAATCATCTTTGTTGCTCTTCTCTGTACCCTTTCTAGAGTCTTGACATCTTTTTTTACATCGTGGTGACCAAAACTGGATGCAGTATTCCAGGTGTGGCCTTACCGAGGCATTGTAAAGTGGTATTAGTACTTCACGCGATCTTGATTCTGTCCCTCTGTTAATGCAGCCTAGAACTGTGTTGGCTTTTCTGGCAGCTGCAGCACAAGGCTGGTTGATATTGAAGTGATTGTCTACTAGGGAACAGGCAAGTTCAGGCAATAGCAAGGACCTCATAGTTCTCCTCCTCCTCCTCCTCCTCCTCCTCCTCCTCCTCCTCCCTCCCAACACTGATGATGTTACCTAGCTGGGTCATGAAGCATCTGCAAGAGAACAGGCAAGTTCAGACAGTACCAAGGATTCCATAGGTCTCCTCCTCCTCTTCCTCCTCCTCCTCCTCCTCCTCCTCTCTGAAAATCCCACTCCCTTCTAGCACTGATGATGTTCCCTAGTTGGGTCATGAAACGTCTGCAAGGAAAAAAAACCATGTTCAGAGAGCACCAGGGACCCCACAGTCCTCCTCCTCCTTCTCCTCCTGCCCTACAGCCAGTCGGACCCACTCAGAGTTCACTGGACTGTATGAATCCGAAACCCGGGTTCATCCCAGACGCAGCTTAAGCCCATTTGGCCAATGTCTGCCTTGAGTCAGGAGCTAATCCAGGTCAGTTTTTGCTTTTTCTTCCCACAGAGCTTAGAGACAGAAAAGATCTCCGATGCCTGCGGAAAGTTTGCAAAGCTCCGTTCGTGCCTCAGCCGGATGCTGGACGAAGCCTGCCTCACCGCCGAGTTGTGGAAGTCGCTGGGGGCTAAGTTCACGGTGCGTTCTTCAGACGGGGTGGATGGTTCAGGCGTCCCAGCGAAACGGCCATCAGAATCCCAGCCCAAACGTCATTTTTTCTCCGTTGAACCTCTCGGCCATAAATACCAGCAGGCCTTTAGCTCAAAGACACCCAAAATATCGATGACAGAATTTACGAAATTATAAAAGTCGCCACGACAAGGCAGTAATCCATGAAGGATGGAGATTGTTTTCGCGGGTGTCTGTATGTGGACCTTTGGTCATTCAGGTTTTTCCCCGCGTAGAAATGAAGGTGTAGGCGCAACGTTTCGACGGAATCCCATACTTAATCCCATCCCTCCTCCCATACTTAAAAGGGACCACAGACAGAATCAGCAAGATCCTCCAAAAACACAACATCAAAACAGCATTCTACACAGACAGAAAAATATCCACCATCCTAAGAAACCCCAAAGACACAATTGGGTTAGAAAACCAAGGAGTATACGAAATCCCATGCACCACCTGCCCCACCACATACATCGGACAGACCAACAGAAGAATAAGTGCACGCATTGAAGAGCACAAAAACTCACTCAGAAAGGGAGAACAAACTTCATCCCTGGTCCAACACTTTGAAGCCACGGGACATGAAATTGATTTTAAAAAAACCAAAACTATCGCCAAAATCGAACATTTTAACAACAGAATAATCAGAGAAGCCATTGAGATAGAAAAACGCCCCCACAGCATGAACAAACGAGATGATACCTCTCGCCTACCAGCCATCTGGAAACCCGCCTTGATTGACAGACGAGTCCCAACCACCAAGAATGATACCAGACCCAAACTCATGATAACACCACATGACACCACCACCACACAACCATTCAAAAAGCAAATCCGAACCCACAATGATAACGACGCACAACCACAAAACAGAAACCTAACTACAGCTGCAACATCAGCCACTTTAAACCCCTCCAAACCACACAATAAGCAAACTGACACCCACTATAAAAACATGGCACCACCACAAACACAAAGCCGAACAAAAGCAGCACAACTCACCAGCTCAGGTCTAAGGCTGGCAGCTGAGACCAGCCCATCCACTCAAAACACACCCCCACCCAATCAGAACACACCCACCATTCAAAACACAATCCCACCCAACCAGAACACACTTAATCCCCCACCCAATCAGAACACACCTCCACCCACAGAACACACCCCCTCTGGCAGTTTAAAAAAGAGGAACAAACAGCCACTACCACATGCTTCTCCCAGAAGAAGGAAGCAGAAGCCACTAGCCTGATGATGACGTTGCGCCTACACCTTCATTTCTACGCGGGGAAAAACCCGAATGACCAAAGGTACACACACACACACACACACACACACACACACACACATATATGTATATGTATATGTATATGTATATGTATATGTATATGTATATGTATATGTATATATATATTCATATGTTAAATGCTTGTTAACTAGATTACCTTGCTAGGCCCCAAACATGGAACAAATCTTTATTTCCTGTTTCAGCCTAACCTAAGGCCATTGACAGGCAGTAGTCACAACAGTGACAGCTCATATTTGTGTAATTTTTTTTTATGATTGCTAAGAAATATATCAGTCTCCCTTTAATTCTTTGTTAGCAATCTTAAAAAAAAAATTTACACATATATTATATATATATATATATTCCCGAGTGCCACGTAGCAGAGTGAGCGCCTGTTACTCGTCCCAGCTTCTGCCCACCTAGCAGTTCGAAAGCACGTAAAAATGCAAGTAGAAAAATAGGGACCACTACGGTGGGAAGGTAACAGCGCTCCTTGCGCCTTTGGCGTCTAGTCATGCCGGCCACGTGACCACGGAGACGTCCTCGGACAAGCGCTGTCTCTTCGGCTTTGAAATATATATATATATAATACACACACACACATGCACACACACACATGCACACACACACACACGTAGTGCTCAAGTTACACCCTCAATCGAATCCAAAATTTCCGTTGCTAAGCAAGAACGATTGTTAAGTGAATTCTGCCCCGTTTACAGGGTTGTTAAGCGAATCTGGCTTCCCCATTGTTTGTCAGAAGGTCACAAAAGGGGACCACATGACCCCGGGATGCTTCAACCCATGATAAATATGAGCCACTTGCCAAATGTCCCAGTTTTGATCATGTGACCATGAAGGGGGATGCTGCAATGGTCACAAGTGTGAAAAAATGGTCCCAAGTCTGTTTTTTCAGTGCCGTTGTAACTTTGAGTGGTCACTAAATGGAGTGCTGTAAGTCGAGGACTGCCTATATCTCTCTCCCTTGCAGGATTTCCTTTGCACCCCTGAGAGACGTTTGCTGGAAAACAGTGACAATCTTCCCATCTTTCTCAGGTCCGGAACGACGGACCGTCTCCTGCTCTTCAACGACATCCTGGTGCTGATCGTGGTAAGGCGGCAAGACGGATTTTGGGTGCTGTGGGGGGAGAGAGAGGGGGGGCAGAGAGGGGGGGAGAATGAGAGGGAGAAAGAGAGAGAGAAGGAGAAGGAGAAAGAGAGGAGAAAGAGAGAGAGAGAGAGAGAGAGAGAGAATGAGGGAGAATGAGAGGGAGAGAGAGAATGAGAAAGAAAGAGAGACAGAGAGAATGAGAGGGAGGGGGGGAGAGGGAGAGGGAGAGAGAATGAGAGGGAGAAAGAGAGAGAGAGAGAAAGAATGAGGGAGAATGAGGGAGAGAGAATGAGGAAAGAGAGAAAGAATGAGGGAGAGAGAAGGAGAAGGAGAAAGAGAAAGAGAGAGAATGAGGGAGAAAGAGAGAGAGAGAGAATGAGGGAGAGAGAGAGAGAATGAGAAAGAGAGAGAATGAGAGAAAGAGAGAGAGAATGAGAGGGAGAGAGAGAGAATGAGAGAGAGAATGAGAAAGAGAAAGAGAGAGGCATTTACAAACTCACCATCTCCAGGTGATTGGCCCAAAGTCATCCAGCTGGCTTTTGTGGCTAAGGCAGGACTAGAATTCGCTGTCTCCCACTTTTTAGTATGTGAGAGAGAAAGCCTCCTCCTCCTCCTCCTCCTCCTCCTCCTCCTCCTCCTCCTCCTCCTCCTCCTCCTCCTCCTCCTCCCCCTTTCCCTACATGCTGATTGCAGTTCTCCAAATCCTGGAGTTTTCCCAAGCCTGTTCTATCTCAAGAACCCATTTTCATTCCATCATGCCTGACCCCTTTCACCATCAGAAGAGAGATTTACACCGGTGTGTGTGTGTGTGTGTGTGTGTGTGTGTGTGTGTGTGCATCCAGCCTCTCCCCTTATGCATTGTGTACCAGTTACGTCCTCCAGGCCAACCAAGGAAAACTGGCTTTGCGACTGTGTACTGTTTCCAAAGGTTGCTTTTATTTTATTTATTTTTTTAATTCATTGTTCTGAGGCTTTTTCTGTTTTAATTCTCAAATTTTCCAGGGGAATAAGCTGTACAGTTTTGATCTGAAGCTGCTGTGGATAGAAGATAAGTCTCACTGTGAAAACGGAAAGTGAGTGAAATTAATTCAGTGGCTTAACAGAGCAGAGGAAAAAATCCATCTCGTTCTCCAATTTATTTACCTGGGGAAAATTTAGTATCTTTCATAGTAGTCCTCAACATACAACTTGTTTGTTTAGTAACACAGTACAGCAGCACTGAAAGAGTTGGCTTATGACCGCACATACAAGTCATCTCCAACTTATGACAACAATTGAGCCCAAAATTGCTGTTGCTAAATGAGACAGCTCCAGTTTTGCTCCATTTTGCGACCATTCTTGCCGCAGTTAAGTGACTCATTACAGTTGTTAAGTGAATCACACGGTTGTTAAATTAATCTGGCTTATCGACTGACTTTGCTTGTCAGGAGGTCACGAAAAGGGATCACGTGACCCCAGGGGATGCTGCGACCGTCATATGTTTGAGTCCAAGGCCAACTGTCCGGATTTTGATCACGTGACCATGGAGTGCGAAAAACAGTCATAAGCCACTATTTTTCAGGGCAGTTATAAATTTGGACCGTCATTAAACAAATGGGTTGTAACCTGAGGATTACCTGTACTTGGGAGCAGAAAAGCAGGACGACCAATTGAGAGGTCCTCAATAATAAGAAAAACCTTCACTGACCCAGGTGTTTCCTTCCGTTTACACTAGGGGTCCCCAACCCATGGGCCACAACCGGGGATCAGTGGGCTGCAGAAAAGGCATTCCCCCCCACTCGCACTAGTGTCCGCAGCCCCGTTTGTGCATGCGTGTGGGCACAAACGGGCCACTAGCATGGGGCGGGGTGTGTGTGTGTGGGCCATGTGTGCACATGTGAAACGGGCTGCTAGTGTTGGCGCGGGTTTGTGTGGCCGTTCATGCATTCACATGGCACCAGCGCATGCCACATGTGTGAACAGGGTTGCTGTTGCTGCGCCACTGCGCATGGCCCAGTTTGTGTATGTCTGCACGCGCACACCAATTTGGAAGCTGCTTTCCTCTCTGACCTGCGAGCTCGGAAAGCTTGGAGACTTCTGATTTACACCAGGGTTCCCCAGCGTTTCAGCTTGGGGGCCCGGAAGGAGAAGGAGAGCAGCAGGGAAATGTGTGCATGCGCAGCCTGCGTGCACATGCACGAATGGGCGTGCGCGCAACAGCGGCAGGAGCCTGCACCGGCATGCACAAGTGGGCCGCACGTACCCATGGTGCACTTGTTGGCATCCATGCATATGTGCAAATGGGCCGCACATGCCACTCATCGTCTCCTGGTGATTTGCCCAAAGTCACCCAGCCAGTTTTCGTGCCTAAGGCGGGACTAGAACTCACCACCTCCTGGTGATTGGCCCAATGTCACCCAACCAGTTTTCGTGCCTAAGGCGGGACTAGAACTTAGTGTCTCCTGGTGTTTGGATCAAAGTCACCCATTAGCATGCACAAATGGGCCACTGGTGCCCGCATGATGTTGGCGGTGATGCTAGTGTCCCACACGTGCAAATGGAACTGCTAGTGCCCACGCGGCAAGACTACCACGAGTGGTGCAGAGCTCGCCAGCTATTCCCGGGGCCCGGTGGCCAAGAGGCCACAGCCCTGTACCGAAACACGGACCATAGGTTGGGGACCCCTGGTTTACACAGTTAAAAAATGAAATTATTTTAAATGCAGAACCTCAACAATTCGTAATTTTTTTGCAGCCCTATTTTACAGGTTGTGACTCCAGAAGAAGATTTCTGCCTGTTGGCCAAAGCAGCAGAAGCCAGAGTAAGTGGTTGGTGGCCTTGCGTGCAGATAGTCCCCGGCTTACAACAGCTCATTTTGCGACCGTTCAAAGTTACAACACCCAAAAAATTACTTATGACCGTTTTTCACACTTACGACCGTTGCAGCGTCCTCCATGGTCACGTGATCCAAACTGAGACGCTTGACAACTGACTCGTATTTATGACAGGGTCACATGGTCCCCTTTTGCGATGGGGAAGCCAGATTCATATTCCAACCTAATAACTGCAGTGATTCACTTAACAACTGTAGCAAGAAATGGTTGTAAAATGGGGCAAAGTTCAGTTAACTGTCTCGCTTAGCGACAGAAATTCCGGGCTCAATTGTGGTCACAAGTCAAGGACTCCCTGTATGGTGGAACAACTACATGTTACTCTTCCCATGTGTTTTGCAAAGATTGCCCAGGCAATGAATGTCCAGTAAATGACTAATTCCATCAAAAAGAGGATCATGCGACCGTCGTAACTGTGAGTCAGTTGCCAAGCATCCAAATTTTGATCACCTGACAAAGGGGAAGACTGTAACAGTTCTTAAGTGTGAAAAACCTAATGGTCATAAGTCACTTTTTTCAGTGCTGTTGTAACTTTGGATGGTCCTTAAATGAATAGTCGTAAGTGGAGGACTACCTGTAAAGAGGAAATATGGGTAGTCCTCGACTTACGACAACTGAGCCCAAAATTTCCATTGCTGAGCCAGGTAGTTGTTAAGTGAGTTAGGTCCCATTTTACAACCTTTCTTGCCACAGCTGTTAAGTGAATCACTGCAGTTGTAAAGCGAGTAACGTGGTTGTTAAGTGAATCTGGCTTCCCCCATGGACTTTGCTGGTCAGAAGGTCGCTGAGCAGAATCACGTGACCCCTCCCGGGATGCTGCGACCATCGTAAATACATGTTGGTTGACAGGTGTTGTCTGAATCTTGATCACATGACTGTGGGGATGCTGCAGGGGCGGTAAAGTGTGAAAATGGTCCAAACTTTCCCCCATGCCGTTGTAACCTAAACAGTCACTAAAAGAATGGTCATAAGTCAAGGACTACCTGTTGAGAGGAAATCACACACTTTTGATGGAATTAACTACAATTTTACATCTCTAGGGCAATCTTGAAGATGTGTGGATTTCCTTCCTTCCTTCCTTCCTTCCTTCCTTCCTTCCTTCCTTCCTTCCTTCCTTCCTTCCTTCCTTCCTTCCTTCCTTCCCGTTCCTCTCTCCTTCCCTCTCTCCCTCTCTCCTTCCTTCCTTCCTCCTTCCTACCTTCCTTCCTACATTCCTTCCTCTTTCTTTCTTTCTTTCTTTCTTTCTTTCTTTCTTTCTCTTTCTTTCTTTCTTTCTTTCTTTCTTTCTTTCTTTCTTTCTTTCCCTCACGCCTTCCTTCCTTCCTTCCTTCCTTCCTTCCTTCCTTCCTTCCTTCCTTCCTTCCTTCCTTTCTTTCTTTCTTTCTTTCTTTCTTTCTTTCTTTCTTTCTTCTTCTTTCTTTCCCTCACACCTACCTACCTTCCTTCCTTCTTCCTTCCTTCCTTCCTCCCTCCCTCCCTCCCTCTTTCTCTCTCTTTCTTTCTTTCTTTCTTTCTTTCTTTCTTTCTTCTTTCCCTCACACCAACCTACCTTCTTCCTTCCTTCCTTCCTTCCTTCCTTCCTTCCTTCCTTCCTTCCTTCCTTCCTTCCTTCCTTCCTTCCTTCTGTATCTATCAGCTATCCATCAGCTCTCTACCATCTATCTTTAATTTATAAGCTATATTTATAATCCATCCTTCCTTCCTTCCTTCCTTCCTTCCTTCCTTCCTTCCTTCCTTCCTTCCTTCCTTCCTTCCTTCCTCTTTCTTTCTTTCCTCACACCTACCTTCCTTCCTTCTTCCTTCCTCCTTCCTTCTTTCTTTCTTTCTTTCTTTCTTTCTTTCTTTCTTTCTTTCTTTCTTTCTTCTTCTTCTTTCTTTCCCTCACACCTACCTACTTCCTTCCTCCCTCCCTCCCTCCCTCCCTCCCTCCCTCCCTCCCTCCCTCCTTCCTTTCTTTCTTTCTTTCTTTCTTTCTTTCTTTCTTTCTTTCTTTCTTTCTTTCTTTCTTTCTTTCTTTCTTTTTTCCCTCACGCCTTCCTTCCTTCCTTCCTTCCTTCCTTCCTTCCTTCCTTCCTTCCTTCCTTCCTTCCTTCCTTCCTTCCTTCCTTCCTTCCTTCCTCCCTTCTGTATCTATCAGTATCCATCAGCTCTCTACCATCTATCTTTAATTTATAAGCTATATTTATAATCCTTCCTTCCTTCCTTCCTTCCTTCCTTCCTTCCTTCCTTCCTTCCTTCCTTCCTTCCTTCCTTCCCTTCCTTTCTCTTTCTTTCTTTCCTCACACCTACCTTCCTTCCTTCTTCCTTCCTCTTTCTTTCTTTCTTTCTTTCTTCTTTCTTTCTTTCTTTCTTTCTTTCTTTCTTTCTTTCTTTCTTTCTTCCCTCACACCTACCTACCTCCTTCCTTCCTCCTCCCTCCCTCCCTCCCTCCCTCCCTCCCTCCCTTCTTTCTTTCTTTCTTTCTTTCTTTCCTTTCTTTCTTTCTTTCTTTCTTTCTTTCTTTCTTTCTTTCTTTCTTTCCCTCACACCTACCTACCCTCCTTTCTTTCTTTCTTTTCTTCTTTCTTTCTTTCTTTCTTTCTCTTTCTTTCTTTCTTTCTTTCTTTCTTTCTTTCTTTCTTTCTTTCTTTCTTTCTTTCTCTACTTACTAAAATCTGCTTGCCTCCCCTCTCGTATCCCCCTCTCTAGGCGGTGTGGCAGTGGAAGATAACCGGGCCGTGGGCCAGGCATTGCAGGAGAAGAAGGACGCCCCCTTGTTGGGTGAGACGGGCAAAGGCTTCGACGCCCCTCTCTGCCGCAGCGCCACCTTCACATTCAAGGCCGAAGGCCGGGTCAGGAACGCCACCTACGAGGAGAGTGGTGCCTGGGGAAGCCGCATGGGAAGTAAGTCCCTTTGCCGCACGGCTGGAAAGCACCGTCTTAAGATGGCTCAGATTTAATTAATGGCTTTAATTGGTCTCTTCT
The DNA here is from genome assembly GCA_024294585.1 of Vipera latastei. NCBI lineage: Eukaryota > Metazoa > Chordata > Lepidosauria > Squamata > Viperidae > Vipera > Vipera latastei. Next base: position 3,533,660 of record CM044371.1, read on the forward strand.
CTTTGCAGAGGGAAGCTGACGTGGCCCAATGGCCAGAATTATGCCGGAGATTTCAAGGAAGGCTTAGAAAATGGGTGAGCGGCTTTACCTGGTGAACTGCCGACTTATGGGGGACTATTTTGAGTGGCAGGTTGCTTGGTCTCTCTCAAGCCCAACGTGCTACACCCAGATTGGTCTGTTGGGTAGATCCAGGCCTAAAATCCGCCAGACCTTCTGAGGGCTTGGAAGCTAAGCAGGTTTGGGCCAAATCGGGCTTTGGATGGGAGGCCACCAGGAAACCCTGGATGAAAGAGACAGGTCTAGGAGGTTAAGAAACATAAATCCCACTAAATTAAGACAGAGTTAAATTGCCTCTGGACAGTGCCAGGATAAACAGCACTGATGCTTGCCTCAGAATTGACTTTGTCTGCAAATCTGTTTTTGGAATTCTTGCACGCTTACGTACAGCTAGTTCTCGACTTACGGCCATCCATTTAATGACCATTCGAAGTACGACAATGCTGAGAAAAGTGACTTACAACCAGCCGTGTCATTTCTGACCGTTGCACGATCAAAATTCAGACACTTGGCAAATGGTTCATATTTATGACGGTCGCAGTGTCCCGGGTTCAAGTGATTCCCCTTTTGGAACCTTCTGACAAGCAAAGTCAATGGGGAAGCCAGATTTGCTCAACAACCTTGTTACTAGCTTAACCTCTGCACTGATTCACTTAACAACGGTGGTAAGCAAGGTTGTAAAATGGGGCACAACTCACTTAAGAACTCTCTTGCTTAGCAACAGAAATTTTGGGCTCAATTGTGGTCGTAAGTCAAGGATTGCCTGTACTGGATGTGGTGCCTATTTGAAGCTTGTTGGACCTTAAGGGCTTTTTCCAATTCCAGAATAATGAGATTTTCTCACTATAATTAAGTCAACGTCAGCATTTCTCTCTAACATCTTCTCTTCTGGGTTTCAGGTTTGGGATCTGCTTGATCCCTCAGGAATCCAGTGACCACTATGACTGCTACAAATGCCACTGGAGGGACGGCCAAATGAACGGCTATGGTATCTGCGAGTAAGTTTGTATGAAATGGTCTCCTGCCTGAGCAGGGGGCTGGACTGGATGACCTCCAGGGGCCCCTTCCAACTCTGCTATTCCATGATTCTGTAAGGGTCTCCTGACTGAGCAGGGGGCTGGACTGGATGACCTCCAGGGTCCTTCCAACTCTGTCATTCTATGATTCTGTAAGGGTCTCCTGCCTGAGCACGAGGGTGGACTAGATGACTTCCGAAGAATTGGTGCAAAAATGGTGCAAAATGGGTGTGACTCACTAACAACCCCTTTGCAACACGAAATCTAGTCTCGATTGCGGTCATAAGTCAAGGACCACCTGTACTGTTAAAGTCTGCTCTCCGTTTAAGAGGTCTTTGTTACAGCTGGCTTATTTTTCAGATACGGGCAATGAGATGGTCTACAAAGGGTACTTCAAGGACAACGTGCGGGACGGTTTTGGCGTCCTGGATAGTCCTCCAAGTACCCGGACATCCATTTAAGTACACTGGACACTGGACGAAGGACAAGAAAACGGGTTATGGTGTCTGGGATGACAAGGAGAGGTAAGACGGCTTGCATCTCGTGAGTAAATAAAGTGTAGGGTCCTTGGGACTCTCTGAGCTGGGTGGTTTTCTTGCAGATGTTTCGTGACCCAACTAGGGAACATCATCAGTGCTAGAAGGGGATGTTGTGGAGAGGAGGAGGAGGGGGGGAGGAGGAGGAGGAGGAGGAGGAAGAGGAAGGGAGTGACTGTGGGGTCCTTGGTGCTCTCTGAGCTTGGGTGTTTCCTTGCAGATGTTTCATCACTCAACTATGTGACATCTAGAAGGGAGTAGGGTTTGTGGAGAGGAGGAGGAGGAGGAGGACTATGCAGGGAGGAGGGAAGAAAGGACTGTGGGGTCCCTGGTGCTCTCTGAGCTTGGTTGTTTCCTTGCAGACGTCTCATGACCCAACTAGGTAACATCATCAGTGCTTGGAGGATGTGGGGTTTGCTGTTCTGTGCATATGCTCTAATGGCTCCCCCTGTCTGTGTTGGTGGGAATCGTCTGGTTGGTCAAGAACAGCTTAAGCAAGGAACCACCAAGAGCACTTGAGGTTGAATTTAATGCAAACTTAATGTAATGTGAATTTAATTTAATTCTTCAATTCATTTCTGGCTTGCTGGATGTCAGAGGCGAGAGGTACATTGGGATGTGGGAAAACGACCAGCGGCACGGACCAGGGATTGTGCTGACGCAGTCTGGACTTTGCTTCCAAAGGACGTTTCACCTGGATAAAACGGTGGTAAGGCAGTCTCTGCGCCTGTCGTGGATTCTTCTTTTTCAAAAAGAAGGACTATAAAAACTAACACTGATGTTTATTTATTTTTTTATTTACTTGACTTTTCAATCCCTCTTTCCACCGACGGTTCCGTTCTCTTCCTCTCTCTTGATCCGGAAGGGATCCGGGATTCTCCTTCTGGAGGATGGCTCCGTCTATGAGGGAAACTTCACAAACGACTTGAATTTTGTCGGCAAGGCAAGTATTAGGATGGGGAAGCCGTTGAATCGAGGTCCGAGTCTGTTGCTTAAAAGGGCTTTCTTAAGATCGGGACTGATAAATCGAATGGTTATAAGTCGAGAACTGCCTGTTTTCTGTGTGCGTGTCTCTGTTTTATCACATTTAATATTGTTAGCGACACGGATTTAAGACGGGTGGCTGTCTTAAATGTGTGAAATAAACCATCTTATAATTTTAGGGAAAACTGACCATTTCCAAACGGCTTCCGTTCTGGAGGACACCTTCACCAACAAATCTAGAGAAGGTTTACCGGTTCCTGGGTGTGGGAGCCTTCTGGAGACCACCAGACTGTCACCAGATCTGCTTTGTAAGTCAGAAGACCACAGTTGGTTGAGATTCTGGTGTTTCCACTCTTGGAGAGAAGCTCCTAAAATATCCATTCTTGTTCCCATGAATGTTTGGCTGGGAAAGACCGTATTCCTTGCTGATGGACTGCTGGAGCAATCTCACCACAAACAGGTCTCCAAATCCTGGTCTAATGATCTCATCCAACGTTTCTCAAGCTCAACCCATTGAAGATGGGTGGAGTTCAGCCCCCAGAATCCCCCAGACATCATGTTTTGATGGCTTCAGCTCCCAGAATCCCCCAGCCAGCCATGCTTTAAGAGGGGAGGACTTCCACTTCCAGAATCCCCAGCCCGGCCATGCTTTAAGGGGGGGGGACTTCCGCTCCCAGAATCCCCCAGCCTGCTTTAAGAGGGAGGACTTCCACTTCCAGAATCCCCCTCCGGCATGCTTTAAGAGGGGAGGATTTCCACTCCCAGAATCCCCCAGCAATGATGCTTTAAGAGGGCTGGACTTCCAGTCCCAGAACCCCCCAGCCGGCAGGGGATTTCTGGGAGTTGAAGTCCACAAGTCTTCAATGGGATGAAATGTGGGTTAGATCAGACATGTCAAACACAAGGCCCGGGGCCGGATCTGGCCCGCGAAGTGGTTTCATGTGGCCCGCGAAGCCATCCTGGAAACAGTGAGGGAACGGCCCCCACTGCCTTGGCCCTGGCCCAGAGACCCTCCTCCTGCCAGAGACCCTCAGATCTGTCCCACTCCTGCCCAGGCCCCCATAGGCACCCTTGATGCCAACGATGTAGAGCTGGCCACGCCCACCCAGTAGGCCATACGCACTCTAGCCACGCCCACCCAGTAGGCCACGCCCACCCTGGCCACACCCACCCGCCCCCCTGAGGGCAACCGCAATGCTGATGCGGCCCTCAATGAAATTGAGTTTGACACCCCTGGGTTAGATCCTTAGATCAGGATTTGAGACTTTGCTCAGCCATGATGCTCAGTATAACACCTAATCCGGGGTGGGTGGGTCCTTGGGGTCTACTTCAAAAATGGTGACCTGATAGTCCCCTGGAATGGTGCGTATCAAAAACGGTCAACGTTTCAATTGTTCCAATGTGGCCTCCATCTTGAATCTTTGGCCGTATCCTGGGGACACCTTTTCATGGACCAGGCAGTCTCTCCCCTTAGTCAACTTTGTGGGCAAATATGGAGTTTATGCAGGTAGTCCTCGACTTACGACCAAAATTGAGCCCAAAAGTTTTGTTGCTAAGTGAGACATTTGTTAAATGAGCTTTTCCCCCCCAACTATGACTTTCCTTGTTAAATTACTCACACAGTCATTAAGTGAATCTGGCTTCCCCATTGACTTTGCTGATCAGAAGGTCGCAAAAGGGGATCACACGACCCGGGACACTGCGGCCGTCATAAATATGAGTCAGCTGCCAAGCGTCTGAATTTTGATCACGAGACGCATGGGTATCGCCGCAACGGTTGTGAAAAATGATCATAAGTCCCCTTTTTTTCAGTGCCGTTGTAACTTGGAGTAGTCACTAAAGGAACTGTTGTAAGTCAAGGACTATTTGTAGAGTCCTATGAACAGATCTACATCGTCAGAGCCGATAGTTATAAATTAATGCGTGTCACGTTAGATATGCATGGATGTCCATCCGCACGTGATTTCGGAGCCATCAAGGGAAGGAAGATGGCACCTGTGAACTGTTGGTTTTTCTCCTACAGCCAGTTGGGTCAAGAAGACTTCCCGGTGGAGAAGCGATGGGAAGGCCTCTATAGCCAGTTTTCTGGCGTTCGTCCGTGCGGGGGGCCAAGCAGACGCTGAGGAGTCCTTCATGGGGTTTCACGTGCAGACGAGTCGCGAACTGCGGAAATCTCAGGAGAATCTCTTCGGCCACGGGTAAATGTCCACCCGGCGAGAAACCGCCGCTGTTTCTGAGCAGCAGGATCGCGGCCGTGGGTCAACATCTTTCTTTCTTTCTTTCTTCTTTCTTTCTTTCTTTCTTTCTTCTTCTCTTTTCTTTCTTTCTTTCTTTCTTTCTTTCTTTCTTTCTTCCTTCCTTCCTTCCTTCCTTCCTTCCTTCCTTCCTTCCTTCCTTCCTTCCTTCCTTCTTTCTTTCTTTCTTTCTTTCTTTCTTTCTTTCTTTCTTTCTTTCTTTCTTTCTTTCTTTCTTTCTTTCTTTCTTTCTTTCTTTCTTTTTTAAATTTATATGCCGCCCTTCTCCCTAAGGACTCAGGGCGGCGCACAACAATAAAAATTAAAAACATAAAATAGAAAATTTAAAAAAGATTGTGTGTGGGGGGAGGGGGGTTTAGATCTTGACTTCTGCAATGTGCCCTGCATGGGGCTGCCCTTGGAAACTATCGGGAAGCTTCACTTGGTTCAATATGCAGTGGGTTGTGGGGTTTTTTTGCCAGTCTAGATTTGCACCCGGGTCACGAGCTTCATGTGCTCCCAGTTGTGGGATGATAACTGCGGCAAACTTGACATACATTCGTGCGTGCGTGCGTGCATATATATATGTATATGTATATGTGTATATACATACATACATACACACACACACACACACACACACACTGATGAGAACAAATAAGTTTGAAATGATCATATCTGTCTCCCTTTATTCTTTGTTAGCAAGCCAAAAAAAAAATTTACACAAATATGAGCTGCCACTACTGTGGCTACTGCCTGTGGCTACGGCCTTGGGCTAGGCTGAAACAGGAAATAAGATCTGTCCCGTGTTTGGGACTTAATATATATATATGACCATTTGTTTAATGATTGTTTGAAATTATGACTGCTGCTGAAAAAAGCGACTGGGGAAAAGGTGATTGTACTTATGGATGTCGCAGTGTGTGCCTGGTTGCACAATCACAATCACAATCTGGAAACTTGGAAACCGGCTCACATTTTTGACGATTGCGCTGTCCCAGGGTCAAGTGATCCGCAGTTGTGATCTTCCCAGCCCGCTTCTGACACACAAGATGTCAGGGAAGGAGACAAGTCTCAGTCATGTGATCCCCTGCTTAAACAGCGTAATGATTCACTTAATGACTGGTGAGAAAGGTTATAAAATCACATACAGTTGCGTGATGATATGCTTAATGACCACCTAGCTTATCGATAACATTTTTTGATCCCTTATGTGGTTGTAAGTTCAGGACTGCCTGTATTTTTCCTTTAGGGGTAACAGTGCAAAAAAGTTCGTGGACATCCCTGATGATGAAGCTTGAAAAATGTACAGGTAGTCCTTGACTTACGACCACAAAAACTGAGCCCAAAATTTGCTAACTTATTAAGACAGTTCTTAAGTTAATTCTGCCCCATTTTATGACCTTCCTTGCCACCGTTGTTAAGTAAATCACGGCAGTGGTTAAGTTAATCAGACGGTCGTTAAGCGAATCTGGCTTCCCCCATTGACTTTGTGTCACAAAAGGGGATCATGTGACTGGGACATGGCGACCGTCATAAATATGAGTCAGTTGCCAAGCCTCTAAATGTAAATCACGTGACCACGGGGACACTACAGCGGTCGTAAGTGTGAAAAACGGTCTCAGGTCCCTTTTTTCAGTGCCGTTGTAACTTTGAACCGTCACTAAATGAATGGTTGTAAGTCAAGGACTACCTGTAGCACCAGGGCAACCGTGAGGCTTCTCACCTCAGTCTGTCTCCTCTAGAGGAACCGAAGAAGCGTCTGAGAAGACGGACTTCCTTGAAGAACTAATAAAACGTCAGGATCCAGAAGCTCGGCAGAAATGTTTGCAACAGGTATGGTGTAGCACAGGTAGGCATGAAACAGAATAAACAGAGTTGGAAGGGACCTTGGAGGTCATCTAGTCCAGCCCCCTGCTCCAGCAGGAGACCCTTACAGAATCATGGAATAAGAGACTTGGAAGGGACCTTGGAGGTCATCTAGTCCAGCCCCCTGCTCCAGCAGGAGACCCTTACAGAATCATGGAATAAGAGAGTTGGAAGGGACCTTGGAGGTCATCTAGTCCATCCCCCCTGCTCAAGCCAGGAGAGCCTTACAGAATCATGGAATAAGAGACTTGGAAGGGACCTTGGAGGTCATCTAGTCCACACACACCCTGCTCCAGCAGGAGACCCTTACAGAATCATGGAATAAGAGACTTGGAAGGGACCTTGGAGGTCATCTAGTCCAGCCCCCTGCTCCAGCAGGAGACCCTTACAGAATCACGGAATAAGAGACTTGGAAGGGACCTTGGAGGTCATCTAGTCCAGCCCCCCTGCTCAAGCCAGGAGATTCTGCACCATTTCAGACCTCTCTTAAAAATTTCCATGGTTGGAGCACCCATAACTTCTGGTGGCGAGTTGTTCCACTAACCAATTGTTCTCACTGTTGGGAAATTCCTCCTTAATTCTGGGTTGCTTCTGTCTCTTCTGTCATTAATTTCCAAATTTGAAATTCACCTTGATTTTAAAGTGGTTTGTTTTCTTGATTCTTTTTTTCCTCCCAGGCTCTGGAGTCCTCGTTACACCCTCTAGGGAAATTGCTGAAAGCTTTGGTTCTGGTGTTTCAGGCCACTTATTCTGGCATCGGGGCTAACAAGCATCTCTTGAGAATGGCCCAGGAAGAGGTCAAGCACTACGCCAAGAAAATGTGGGAATTTTACCAGTAAGTATGGCTTGCATTGTGCAATTCCCGGAAATCTTCACTGCTAAACAACTGCAAATAAATTTAATTTTTGCTTTGGGCCATCGGCTTGCAACTCTGGTGTCTTTCGTTTGCCTTTTGCCTGGATTGTGCTCCTAAAAATTTTCCTCTATTTGTAACAGGTGCCAGGTGGGGAAATATCATTGTTTTTTGACCGTAGAGGTAGTTCTTGATTTACAACCGTTTGCTTAGTGACCCTTCGGCCAGCACTGAAAAAAGTGTTCTTACGGCTGTTTTTCACACTTATGACTGTTGCAGCATCCTCAAAATTCAGACGCTTGGCAACTGACTCATATTTATGACGGTCGCAGCATCCTGGGGTCACGTGATCCGTTTTTGTGACCTTCTAACAAGCAGAGTCAGTGGAGGACCCAGATTCACTTAACAACTGTGTGATTAACTTAACAACCACAATGATTTACTTAGGAACCGTGGCAAGAAGGTGGCAAAACTCATTTAACAACACTTTCACTTAGCAACAGAAATTTTGGGCTCAGCTGTGGTCGCACGTCAAGGACTACGTATGTAACAGAATAACGAGGTTGAAAGGGCCCTTTGCATTAATCTAGTCCAGGGGTCTTCAAACCTGGAAACTTTAAGACTTGTGGACTTCAACTCCCAGAATTCCTCAGTCAGTCCTGGCTGGCTGAGGAATTCTGGGAATTGAAGTCCACAAGTCTTAAAGTGGCCAAGTTTGAACTTTTTGCTTAGTTTCCCTTCCTCTCTCTCTTTTTTAAATTATACCTATAAGTGGGAGTTCAGGTTTTGAGCTAAAACATGGTTTCCATCAAGTTTAAATTTTAAATTTCTGAGTTTAAATTTCTGGGTATCTGCTAATGGTCTTTTTAAAATATATTAATTTTCTGAGGCTGTATTTTTGCTTTCTAAGTTTAAATGTTAGGTTTCTGAGTGTTTTCTAACGATCTCTTTTAAGTTTCTTAATTTTCCGAGTATGTTTTCTAAGCTTAAAATGTTTCCAAGTTTAAATTTTAAATTGCCTGGTGTGTTTTCTGAGTTTAAAATATAAGTTACATTCAAAATTTCTAAGTGTTTACTAATGATCCCTTTTACATTTCTTATTTTCCAAGCCTTTTCTGAGTTTAAAAGTTAAATTTCTGAGTATTTCCTAATTATCTCTTCCCCTGATTTTCGTTCGTTCCGCCAGGACCTGAAGACCTGGCTCTTTGAGCTTTCTGGCCAGGACTGAGGATTTTTTAATTTTTTTAACTTATTGTAATTGGGTTTTTAATCAGAGATATACGGGTTTTAGATTTTAATCAAGGAAAATTTAATTTATTTTAATTGCTATTAATTTTTGTATTGTAATGCTGTTTTAATTGCCTTGTGAACCGCCCTGGGTCCTACGGGAGAAGGGCGGTATATAAGTTTAATAAATATATAAATATATAATATATAAATTTCTTAATTTTCAATTCCCATGTTAAATTTTCCAGTGTCTTCCTAATTATCCCTTTTAACTTTCTTAACTTTCCAAGTACCTTTTCTGTGTTTAAATTTTAAATGTCCATGTACAAATTTTTAAAATTTCTAGCATCTTCTAATGATCTCTTTTAAATTCCTAATTTTCAAAGTGTCTTTCTGAGTTTCAGTTTTAGATTTTTGAGTTTAAATTTTAAATTTCCTAGAATTTTCTAACGAGTTCGCTTACATTTCTTAATTCCCAAGTGTGTTTTCTGAGTCTAAATTTTAGGCTTTTAAATTTCCTGGAGTCTTCTAAGGATTTCTTTTAAACCTCCTAATTTCTGAGTGACTTTTCTGAGCTTAAATTTTTAAGTTTCTGAGTTTAAATTTTAAATTTCCAAGTGTCTTCTAATGAGATTTCTTAGATTTTTTTTTTCTCTTGCAGAGGCTTGCTGCAACTTGCCTGCGAGGTGAAAGGCTTCAAATCACCCCAAAACATAGAAAAGAGGTACTGATGTAGAACTCGGTTAAGCTCTTGATTTGTTGAAACCATGGTTTGTTTCCTAAGCCACAGCCCTATGACGCTCATTTAACAACAAACCATAGGTTACTGCTTGTTTTGTTCCCCGTTAAAAATGGTTAAAATCTTAAATTTTTGTGATTTTTAGCCTTGCAGATTCGCTGATGTATTTGTTTCTTTGAAGTACAGGTAGTCCTCGACTTACGACCACAACGGAGCCCAAAATTTCCGTTGCTAAGCCAGACCGTTGTTAAGTGGCTTCCCCCATTGACTATGCTTCTCAGAAGGTCGCAAAAGGGGATCAGGTGACCCCGGGACGCTGCGACCGTCGTAAGCACGAGTCAGTTGCCAGGCGTCTTGAGTTTTGATCACGTGATGCTGCTGCAATGGTTGTAATTGTGAAAATCAGTCATAGGTTGTTGTAACTTTGAACAGTCACTAAATGAACTGTTGTAAGTCGAGGACTACCTGTAGATTTCACCTTCCCTCTGGGAGATCAAGGTGGCATATCTAATATTTTCCCCTCTTGTTTTTTTAAAAAAATTTATTTATTTTGCTTTACAACAACAACCCTATAAGGTAGGCCAGGCTGATTAATCCACCTGCTTAAATGAGGTTGGACTTGAACCCAGACTTTGTTAGCAATGAATGTGAGCACTTTGCTGTGGCGGGATGAAAGAGAGGAGTGGAATGATGGGATTTGTTGTTCTCCCTCGGGTTAGGGACTCGGAAGGAAGCTCCGTCCTTCTGCCGCTAATCCTTCCTTATTTCCACCCGGAACTCCTGATGTTGTACATGGAGGCCCACGAGAAGCAGGACGAGATTTACTGCCAGGGGATCGTCAGCCTTAGTCGCCTCTCTGACGTGATGCTCCTGGAACACCTGGACGTTCAAAGGTGAGTGGGAGGGTCTCAGAAAAGCCCCCCCTCCCTCTCTTTCCTCTCTTCCCTTCTTCCTCTTTCCCTCCCTCCTTCTTCCCTCTCTTTCTCCTCCTATTCTAGCTCTTACTCTTCTCTTTCCCTCTCTCTCTCCCTCCCTCCCTCCCCTTTTCGTTCTTTCTTCCTTCTTCCCTCCTCTCCTCTCTCTCTCCTTTTCCTCTTCCTTCCTCTTCCTCCCTTCCTCTCTTTCCTCCCCCTCTTTCGTTATTTCTGCCCTCCTTTCTCTCCCTCCTTTCCCTTTTTTTCCTCCCTCCCTCTTTTCCTTTCTTCATCCCTCGTTTCCTCCCTCTAAACCTTTCCTCCCTCCCTCCTGCAAATTCTTCCAAATTTCCTCGAAGCAGAGGCTCCCAAATCACAATCCGATTTCCCCCCCCTCCCTCTTGGAGAATGTTTTATCCTCCGCCACCTTCTCTTTGCAGACACTTCTGGCCCCTGAAAGACCACAACCTCGGCAGCGACCAAGTAAGTTCTCGCGCGGGGTCTCTAACGTTGGGTGAGTCCCGGTTTGGGCGCACCGCCTGCTTCTCGCGCCTGCACGTTCGAAGATGCCGTGTCTTTGCATGAATGAAAGACCCCCTGTTCAGCATGCGGGATGTTTCGGACGCCCCTGTTGTGATTCAGGGTCAGCCTGTGGGTTCGGCAGTTGGGTCGGACGACTCAGAGGAGGAGGAGGGGGGGTGTTGAAGAGCTTGCTGATGAGAGCCCTCAGCCAGGCCCCTCCCACCTGGTCACGACGGAGACCCAGCTGTGTGAGCCTGACAGCATGGATGAAGATGACCCACAGCTGGCCCTGTTCAAGGACGCCCGACGCAGGAGGCAGTCAATCAGGAGTAAACAGAGGAAGGCAATGGGGCACCTCGGAAGGAGGCAGAGAGAAGCCACGCCCTGAACTGTATAAAAGGGGAATGCATGGGAGGGCTGGTTTGCTGAAGGCAACCGCTTGAAAAGCTCCTGTTTCTTGGTTCGTGTCTTGTTTGTTTTTGTATCAATAAATTTGGCAGGCTTAATTCCAGCCTCTTGCCTTCTTGTAAAAGGGGTTGTCCCTGCCTTTTCTGCAGGGCCGGTAGCAGGCTGGTACAGAACAGCCCCAAACCCTTGGGTTGGGATGTCCTCAAAGGCCCCCAGGGGGGCGCTAACCTCGCGTTGTGTTCTTCCTTTAAAGAGACGGTCGGTGGTGAAGGATCAGTGCTTTCTCTCTGCGACTGAATGTCTGCAGAAGCTGATGTAAGTGCCAGCAAAAGTTCCCCTAATCTTAGCTTCATAATACAGGGAGTCCTCGACTTATGACCACAACCGAGCCCAACATCTACCTTGCTAAGCGAGACAGTTGTTCAGTGAGTTTTGCCCCTTTCTACGACCCTTCCTGCCAGACTTGTTAAGTGAATCACTGCAGTTTTTAAGTTAGGAACACGATGGTTTGAATCTGGATTCCCCTATTGACTTAGTTTGTTAGAACGTCGCTAAAGGGGATCGCCTGACCCAGGGACACTGCAATGGTCATAAATAGGAACCAGTGGCCAGGCGTCTGAATTTTGATCACGTGACCACGGGGATGCTCCGACGGTTGTTAAGTGTGAAACATGGACATAGGTCATTTTTCTCAGTAACTTTGTTCAATAAATTAATTGTTGTAAGTCAAGGACTAACTATGTATTTTTCATATTTTGTGTGTGTGGCTGTTCCTGGTCAATAAATAAAATCAAATATAATAAAATCAATATTTAAATATAATTAAATCAATATTTACTGGCCCTCATTGTATGAATAGGGTGCAAATAGTCCTTACAATCCTTTTTTAGCGACCGTTCAAAGTCACAACAGCGCTGAAAAAAAATTGATGCGTAACTTGCTCCTCACATTTACGACGACAGCATCATCATCTGGGTCACGTGATCAAAATTTAGGCTCATATAATTATGACAGTTGAAGCACCCTGGGGTCATGTGATCGCCATTTCAAATCTTCTCAGTTGGCTTTCAACAAGTGTAAGTCAACAGTGAACATCAGTCATTAAGCGAACACCGCAGTCGTTAAGCGAATCCATTGTCTGGTTTCTGGCATAAATGGCAATCATGTGACCATGGGACCGGAAATAAAGGCAGGCTGGTTGGCAATCATCCTCAAATGCAATCATATGACCAGAGGGACAGGCGTCCTGAGTTCGAATTCTAATTCTTAAGTACTTTTGGGGGGGTCTGTCACAGCTGTAATTGGTCATCAAACAACCCGTCATCAGTCAACAAAATCCCCCTTTTATTGAGAAATCATTAAGATTTCTCCCTTGTGCACCTCACCAGGGACTAGTGACTTTTGGCTTCCCTGGTATTTTATAGAATTGGGAGTTTTGTCTCTGTGTTCACCCCCTGCTCCCTTGCAGCACCACCGTGGACCCCCAGGAAAAGCTGGACATTCTCCAGAAGACCTACGAGGAGATTGAGGAAACGATAAACCAACTTTTGGGGAAGGAATATAATCTGCCGATGGACGACTTCCTGCCTCTGCTGACCTACGTGGTGACACGGGCCAGGTGAGGAAGTGCTTCTGTGGGTTGTCACGGGGGGAAGACACCCAGCGGGCAGGCCGGCACCCCATCCCTAGTGCAGTCTGTGCCCCGAAGTCAGGTGGCTGAAATGGGGTGCTAAAGGGACAAAGTAAACCCCCCCCTCCCTTCCAGCACTGATGACGTTGCCTAGTTGGGTCATGAGACGTCTGCAAGGAAACCACCCAGCTCAGAGAGCACCAAGGACCCCACAGTCCGTCCGTCCTTCCTTCCTTCCTTCCTTCCTTCCTTCCTTCCTTCCTTCCTTCCTTCCTTCCTTCCTTCCTTCCTCCTCCTCCTCCTCCTCCTCCTCCTCCTCCCTTCTAGCCCTGATGATGTTACCTAGTTGGGTCATGAAACATCTGCAATAAAACCCCCCAGCTCAGAGAGCACCAGGGACCCCACAGTTGTTGTTGTCTTCCTCCTCCTCCTCCTCCTCCTCCAACTCCTCCTCCTCCTCCTCCTCCTCCAACTCCTCCTCCTCCAACTCCATCTCCATTCTCTTATGACTGATGATGTTACCTAGTTGAGTCATGAAACGTCTGCAAGTAAACCATTAAGCTCAGAGAGCACCAAGGACCCCACAGTTCTCCTCCTCCTCCTCCTCCTCCTCCTCCTCCTCCTCCTCCTCCTCCCTTCTAGCCCTGATGAGGTTCCCTAGTTGGGTGATGAAACGTCTGCAAGGAAACCTCCAAGCTCAGAGAGCACCAAGGACCCCACAGTTCTCCTCCTCCTCCTCCTCCTCCTCCTCCTCCTCCTCCTCCTCCTCCTCCTCCTCCTCCTCCTCCTCCTCCTCCTCCTCCTCCTCCTCCCTTCTAGCCCTGATGAGGTTCCCTAGTTGGGTGATGAAACGTCTGCAAGGAAACCACCCAGCTCAGAGAGCACCAAGGACCCCACAGTCCTTCCTCCTCCTCCTCCTCCTCCTCCTCCTCCTCCTCCTCCTCCTCCTCCTCCTCCTCCTCCTCCTCCTCCTCCTCCTCCCTTCTAGTAGGGTGGATATTACCTAGTTGGTTCATGAAACGTCTGCAAAGAAACAAGCTCAGAGCGCACCAAAGACCCCGGTTTTCTTCCTCCTCCTCCTCCCTTCTAGCACTGATGAGGTTACCTAGTTGGTTCATGAAACGTCTGCAAGGAAACGAAAGCTCAGAGAGCACCAGGGACCCCACAGTCCTCCTTCCTCTTCCTCTCCACAATCCCTACTAACACTGATGATGCTGCCTAGTAGGGTCAATAAATGTCTGTAATAAAACCATCAAACCATCCCTCTCTTCCTCCTCCATTGCGCAGACTCCAGCACCCACTCCTAAGCGCCCACCGAGTGTGACCAAGAGGGCGTGGTCAAACCACTCTGGACGGCTGCGAGGACCCTTTGCAGACACCCCCCAACCTGACTGCTACCTGCCTTCCTGTTCTGATGTAAGCTCTTCCTCTCTTCTAGAATCCAACATCTAGGAGCAGAAATTCATTTGATCAGAGATCTGATGGATCCCGCAAATGGTGGAAGGCATGACTTCCTCTTGACAGCACTGGAGGTAAGGGGGGAAGGAGGAAAGGAAAGGAAGGGAAGGGAGGGGGAAGGAAGGAAGGAAGGGAAAAGAAGGAAGGAAGGAAAGGTAGAGGAAGGAGGGATTAGGAAAGAAGGAAGGGAGGGGAAAGAAGGAAGGGAGGTAGAGGAAGGAGGGAAAGGATTAGGAAGGAAGGAAGGGAGGGGAAGGGAAGGAAGGAAGGAAGAGAAGAAAGGAAGAAGGGAGGGAGGGAGGAAGTATGGAAGGAAAGAAAGGAAGGAAAAGGGGGAGGGAGGGAGGATGGAAGAAAGGGAAGGGAAGGAAGAAAAGATGGAAAGAAAAAGAAGTAGGGAAGGATGGAAGGATGGAAGGAAGGAAGGAAGGATGGAAGGAAGGATGGAAGGAACAAAGGAAGGATGGGAGGAAGGAAAGGGAAGTATGGAAGGAAGGAAGGATGGAAGGAAGGAAGGAAGGATGGGAGGAAGGAAAGGGAAGGAAGGAAGGATGGAAGGAAGGATCCTTCCCTTCCATTGTATTTGCAATGGAATCCTTCTTCCTCTACAGCTGAACTGGACTTATAATTTTTCCTCTGCAAAAAAAAAAGTCTTTTAATTGCTATACAGTCAGATTGAGTTTGGAGCCCTTTCAATTCACTGTGTAGCATTTTCCAAAAAAGCTAATTTTAGTGGATGGCAAAATTAATTTTTTTTCCCTGATGCTGGGAGTTTTTTTCTCAGCACTTATGGGGTGGTTGGAGGGAAGACGAGGCTGAATAAACAGAATAAAGGCAAGATTTTTAGTTTCTAATCTCCACACTCAACTCTCACCTCTTCCTGTAGTCTTGCTATCAGCTTATCCAAGAGATAAGACCACCTTTGAATTGACGAACGGCGTGTGACTACTCCTGAAAGACTACACAACCCATCATCAACAGCCAATAGCAGTTGGAGAACCTACTCGTGATAATTCCCATAAACTGGACTGGACATAGTTTGCTGCTGTTGCTTATTTTTTTAAAACTAATATTTCTCTTTCCTATGGGAAGCGTGTTCGTGCTTTTAGAGGAGCTGCCGATTTCTTTGAAATTGAGTCGATGACGGGAGTTTGCTTGAAATTGACAGAAAAGAGATAGGGTAAGGTAGTCCTTGACTTACAACGGTTTGTTACAACGGCTCTGAAAAAAAAGTGATTTACGACCGTTTTTCACACCTAGGACCGTTGTAGCACCTCCGTTGTCTTGGGATAAAAATTCAGACGCTTGGTGACTGGCTCATATTTACGACGGACGCAGTGCCCCAAAGTCACACGATCCCCTTTTGTGACCTCCTGAACAGCAAAGTCAGTAAGGGAAGACAGATTCGCTGAACGACCGTGTGACTCAACAGCTGCAGCGATAACACTTTTAATAAAAATTCAGCAAATAAATTGAATAAAAGTTCAATACATAAATTCAGCAATAAGTAAAGAAATTAAGTAAAGAAATTTGGTCAATAAATAAACTTAGTAAATAAATTTAGTAACTAAATTCAATAAATTTAGAAAATAATGAAGTTTACTAAATTTAATAACTACTTTTTTAAAAAAAAAATTGTATCACGTGACCGTGGAACTGGTCGTAAACTGCCAACCACCCTCAATACGGACATGTGACCTGTGGGAGTAGGGTCCAACGGAATGGTCATTAAATGAGTACTTCCTATAAGGAGATTCGGTAGAATACAGATAATCCTCATCTTACGACTACAATTGAGCCCAAAATTTCTGTTGTTAAGTGAGACATTTGTTAAGTGAGTTTTGCCTTTATGACCTTTTGTCGCCATAGTTGTTAATGCACTTGATAAGCTAGTAACACAGTCGTTAAGCAAATCCTGCTTCCCCCATTGACTTTGCTTGTCAGAAGGTCGCAAAAGGGGATCACGTGACCCGGGGACACAGCGACCGTCATAAATAGGAGTCGGTTGCCAAGCATCTGAATTTGGATTCGGGTTGCAAGTGTGAAAAATGGTCATGAGTCATCTTTTCCAGTGCCATAACTTTGAATGGTATAATGTTTTTCCTTGTACTTTCACCTTCTGCTAACATCTTGTGGGTGCATTTTTTCGAAATCGAAAATCTGCAAAATCCAACATCCGTTCCGTTTTAACAGCTTAACATTTTTTATTCTTGAGTGCTGCAGCTCATTGAGAGCAGAAATCTAATTTTTCTCAGTCCTATTTTATCATCCCTTGCTGTTGCCAACCAATTAAAACAGGAGAAGCAGGATCCTATGGATGGGGGGAATGAAGGATCTCAAGATGATCCACCAGAGGGGGGGGGAAACTTCCATTTATGAAGTTGCAAAGAGACGTGTGGTTTTCTGCAACTACCGACATTTCTTAACTGGATGCTAAATTCTGGGTGTGTGTGTCGGGGGGGGGGGGGTTAAAAAATTTTTTTTGCAACAGTTTGGTTTTGAAAAAAGTTATTGAATTTATATACCGCCCTTTTCCCGTAGGACTCAGGGCGGTTTAGAAAGTATTTAAAAAACGTTAATACAATACAAGAGTTAAAAACAGTTAAAAATAATTAAATTTGATCCCTGAAAAAAAATATAAAACCCCATTTAAAAACTCTCAGCCTGGGCCAGAAAGCTCAAAGAGCCAAGTCTTCAGGTCCCGGCGGA
This sequence comes from Vipera latastei, assembly GCA_024294585.1. NCBI lineage: Eukaryota > Metazoa > Chordata > Lepidosauria > Squamata > Viperidae > Vipera > Vipera latastei. The sequence goes on from CM044371.1 coordinate 3,550,816, forward strand.
ATGAACGCAGGTCAGGGGCAGTCCTGAGCTCCACGGGCAACTGGTTCCAGAGGGCAGGTGCCCCCACAGAGAAGGCCCTTCCCCTGGGTGTTATCCGCCGGCAATCTTTTACCAGCGGCACCCTGAGAAGACCCTCCCTGTTGGAGTGCACAGGACGAAGGGAGCTTGATGCCGGCAGCAGGTGTTCCCTCAAATAACCTGGACCCAAGCCATGTAGGGCTTTATAGGTCATCACCAGCACCTTGAATCTCACCCGGAGGGCAACCGGAAGCCAATGCAGCTCGCGGAGGAGCGGTGTTACACGGGAGTATCGGGAAACCCCCATCACGACTCGCGCAGCAGCATTCTGCACCAGCTGAAGCCTCCGAGTGGTCCTCGAGGGCAGCCCCATATAGAGAGCGTTGCAGTAGTCTAAACGGGGGGTCACGAGCGCATGAGTGACTGTGCGTAGGGAATCTCGGTCCAGGTAGGGTCGCAACTGGCGCACCAGGCGAACCTGGGCAAAAGCCCCTCTGGTCACGGATCCTACGTGGTCTTTTAAATTGAGCCAGGAGTCCAGGAGGACGCCCAAGTTGCGAGCCCTATCGACGGGGGGGTAACACCTCACCCCCCATCGTTAAAGGTGGAATGGTCTGGTTAACCCGAGATGCCGGTACGCACAGCCACTCAGTCTTGGCAGGATTGAGTCTGAGCCTGTTTCTCCCCATCCAGACCTGGACAACCTCCAGGCAACGGGACATTGCACATCACGTCGAGGGCATCGCTGGGTTGGTTCGGGGTGGAGAGAAAAAGCTGGGTATCATCGGCGTACTGATGATACCCCACCCCGAAACCATGGATGATCTCACCCAGCGGCTTCATGTAGATGTTGAACAGGAGGGGAGAGAGGACCGACCCCTGAGGGACTCCACAAACGAGAGGCCTCGGGGCGGACCTCTGCCCTCCCGTCAACACCGACTGCGAGCGAGTAGACTGGGGAACAGACCAAGTTTAATGTGATAAGCATTTAAGCGTGTTTTCTCCGCAGTCAACTTAAGTATCAGCTTGATGATTTCTCGGCAGCTAGAAATGAAATGTTAATTTTTTCCTAATTTAACTTCAGAGGAAATTCTGGTCTTTTGTAGAATTATTGACTGGGTTATATATATATATATATATTTAATATATATATATATTTAAAAAAACAGTAATAAACTGCCTGTGTTCTCAATAGTGACCTTGTTTATAAAAGATAAAAGTGAAGCAATGTTGAGAGAGGAGTTTGTATAGCAACATTTTATGGGGGAGGCATTTTTGCCCCCTTGGAAAGAAAGGGGAGGGAAAGATGGACGTTTCTCGAGCAGGGAGGGGCTGAGGAAGGAAAGGAAGGGAACAGGGCAAGTAAGGGAGGGAAAGACTAAACGTAAGGAAAAAAGGGAGGGAGGAAAAGAGGGGAGGGAGGAGCCGAGTAAGAAAAATAAAAAAGGAAAAGAAAAAAAAAGAGGGAGGGAAGGAGGAAGAGAGGGATTGAAGGAGGAGAAGGAAGAAGATTGAGGGAGCGAAGGACTGAGTATAAGGAAAAAAAGAAGGAAAAAGAAAGGCAGGAAAAGGGGGAGGGACTCAGTGAGAAAAAAATGAAAGAAAAGAGAAGGGAGAAGAGAGGAAAGAAGAAAGGAAAGGAAGGGAAAAAAAAGGGGGGGGACAGAGTGAGGAAAGGCAATTCCAGGCCCTCCTTTTTTTCACCCTGCAGCATTTTCAGACCCAACTCGAGCGACTGATTGAAAAAAACCAGAGGAAGCGAGAACGTTTAATTCCTTTATTATCTGTTTTCTCCATGAGCAGTTACATCAAGAAGTCCAGATGCTCTGGGGAAAATACTCAAGTTCTGAGTCCGCTTCCGCCCAGGGTTAAAACAGGCCCCGCTAGGAACATTTAATGGGCTACAGCTAAGAGGAAGGAGGGGTCCCCAGCAGAGACCCCATTCAGAAGGAAGCCCCTTAAGGTTGGGGGTGCACCTACAGACACACCCCTCCCCCCCAAAGGGACATCCTAGGAGTAGTTTTGAGCCCTTATGGCACATGGGCTAGTAACGCTTAGCCGTAGCATCAAAGCTCCTATCTTATAACTGTGCTCAGAGTTGAACCTGTGGGGTCCCTGGTGCTCTCTGAGCTGGGTGGTTCCCTTGCAGACGTCTCATGACCCAACTAGGGAACGTCATCAGGGCTAGAAGGGAGGAGGAGGAGGAGGAAGAAAAAGGATTGTGGGGTCCCTGGGGCTCTCTGAGCTGGGTGGTTCCCTTGCAGATGTTTCATGACCCAACTAGGGAACATCATCAGTGCTAGAAGGGAGGAGGAGGAGGAGGACTGTGGGGGTCCCTGGTGCTCTCTGAGCTGGGTGGTTTCCTTGCAGACGTTTCATGACCCAACTAGGGAACGTCATTAGTGCTGGAAGGGAGGAGGAGGAGGAGGAGGAGGAGGAGGAGGAGGAGGAGGAGGACTGTGGGGGTCCCTGGTGCTCTCTGAGCTGGGTGGTTCCCTTGCAGATGTTTCATGACCCAACTAGGGAACATCATCAGTGCTAGAAGGGAGGAGGAGGAGGAGGAGGAGGAAGAAAAAGGAATATGGCGTCCTTGGGGCTCTCTGAGCTTGATTGCTTACTTGGAGACGTTTCATGACCCAACTAGGTAACATCATCAGTGCTACAAAGGAGTACGGGTTTGCTCTCTGTTTATATGATTACCATGCTGTTGGTGGGAATATTCTTGGTGGTTCCTTAATAGCAAGATTAACACTAGATTAACACCCAAGTTGTAAATCACATCCCAATCAAGGAACTAGCAAGTTAAACAATCAAACAGCAGACGACAGCATAATCAAGGGCACTCCCACCAACGCTGACAGGGTAAGCCACTTATACATAAAACAGACCAAACCCCCCTCCCTTCTAGCACTGGTGACATTCCCTAGTTGGGTCATGAAACGTCTGCAACGAAAACCCCCAAGCTCAGAGAGCCCCAAGAATGCTATGGATTATTCCGAAAATATACACTGAATTCTGTGCTGTCCTTTTTAAAGGAAGGTCTACCCTTCCACCAAGCAACTGTTGTAGGTTAACATATGGAGAGTTAGTCTGTTTCCCGTTTGTTGCTTTGAAGGAACACCTCCAATCTCCGAGTGGTCCTCTTTCCTTTTCCCCCACTCACAGCTTGAGTAGTCTCCACGTTTGCCCATCAGATCTGATCCAAGGAGGAAGAGAGAAGGCTGGGCCTCAGAGGGACACGGAGCAACCTCCATCCGAACCGTGGTTGAAAAGTCAATTCTTGCTCCGGACCAAGCCTTTGTTCCTGGGGGCTGGACTAGAAGACCTCCAAGGTCCCCCCTTCGAACCCTGTTAATTCTATGTCCTCCTCGTCGCTTCAATTTCTCCAGGCCTGGAGCTGCCGAGGAGAATTTCAGGAAAATCTCGGTGTTTTTTTTTAAAAAAAAAATTGGAGGGGGAAAAAAAACCGACAACCCTGCTGATTTCAAAAAGCGTCTTGAACTCAAAAGCAGAAAGGCAAAGTGAAAAGCAGCCCTTGAAGCCGAGAAAGCGAACATGGCTTGTAGAAAAAGTGGACACCCATGTCCACATGCCAGCTTGGGCCACCTAAGACCCGTGGCGACCTTTGTCCGGTCCCTGAAAAGTTCATGCTAAGCCTGAGCTGAAGATTCCTTCATTGCATTCGCCCTGCGCCAAACGAGGGAAAAATGGCTTCAAGCAACAAATAGGCGATTTCTTTCTTTCCTCGTCTGCATGCTCTCTTTTCCAAAGATTCCCAAAGAATCAAAGCAAAGCAGTGTTGCTAAGAGTATAAGCTTCCACAGATATACATATATATATATATATAGAGAGAGAGAGAGAGAGAGAGATAATTATTCAGAATTAAGTTCTATCGAGTTCAGTTCGGCCAGAATTAAATAATAACCAGCGGCATTGCAATCCTATGATGCACTTTTGTTTTTCGGCAAAATTTCCTCTTAAATTCTCTAGTTCACCCCCTTAACGTCATCTACACTAGCGGAGCACAGATAGTCCTTGACTTACAACAGTTCACTTAGTGACGCTTCAAGTGGCTTTTGACCGTCTTTCACACTTAACAACCGCTGCAGCAATCTCCGCGTCCATGCAATCCAAATTCGGACGCTTGGCAATTGACTCCTATTTATGAGGGGGGGGGGTGTTTCACGTGATTCCCCTTTTTCCGACCTTTGGACAAGCAAAGTCAATGGGGGGAAAGCCAGATCCACTTAACAACCGGGCTGCTAATTTAACCACTGCAGGGAAATCCCTTAACCACGGTGGCAAGGAAGGTCGTCAAAGGGCGCGAAGGTCACTTAAGAAATGTCTCGCTTAGCAACGGAAGCTTTGGGCTGGATTGCTAAGTCGAGGACTACCTGTACAACCTACGACAGGGACTCCTTTAGCTTTACCCTTTAAATTCTCTAAAAAAATTCTCCACCGCCGCTTTGCGTGTTCGGCCTCTTCAAAAAAAAAAAAGAAAGTATTTTTTTTGTGCTGCCGACTTTTTTTTTTAAAAAGGGGGTGATTGAGGAAGAAGAAGAAGAAGGAGGAAGAAAACAGGGGAGAAGAAGAAGATAAATATTCTTTTGCAGCCAGCCAGCTCGCAAGGGAAGGTCGCCTGCAGATGGGAAGAGCTCTGCTAGCAAGGCAGGCTCAGAGCAGGGCAGTGTCGATGGCGGCCTTCAGCCGGAGCAGGAAGGCCTGTGGAGGTGGGGAGAAGGCTTCGGGGTTCAGCTTCTTGAATTCTTCGTTGGCGTTCAAGGAGGCCAAGACTTTGGCGGTCCTTTTGAGGTCGAACACGGCGTGAAGCATCCCCAGGCTGGAGAGGGCGGCCCGGGACGAGCGCTTGGAGGCGTCGTCTTCCGAGTGGTGGTGCTCCAGCACGAAAATGCGGTTTTCCGCGATGATCTTCAGGAAGTTGTAGAATTCTTTGTAATCGATGCCGGTGTAGGACTTCATCAGCACCTGGGGAAGGGGGACATCGCCCAGAAGGGGGGAAAAAATATAATTAAATAAAGGGTGTCCAGCGAGGTCTTGCTGAAACGGGATGGTTTGAAGCTCAGGCCAAGGGGCTGTGGCTGTGGTTCTGTTCAGGTTTCATTCAAAAAAAAAAAATAATACCCTGAACTTAGAATATTTTGAATAAAACCTGAATAGAGGAAAAAGGAAGGAAGGAGGGTGGCTTCTCGCAACCATAGATTTATTTTCTTTAATTACAGGTAGTCCTTGATGTACGAGCACAACTGAGTCCAAAATTTATGTCGCTAAGCGAGACGTTTGTTAAATGAGTCCTGCCCCGTTAGACAACTTTACTTGCCGCCTTTGTTAAGTGAACCACTGCAGTTGCGAAGTTAGGAACGCTGCAACTGTCAGAAATATGAGTAAGTTGCCAAACGCCCGGATTTTTTTTTTAACCGTGGGGATACTGCAAAGGTCGTAAGTGTGAAAAATGGCCGTGTCACTTTTCTTTCAGCGATGTAACTGGTTACTAAAGAAATTGCTGTGAGTTGAGGACTACCTATATTTATTTTCTTGTTTCCAGTAGAAATTTGTGCCTCAGGGTTGAACTGTGGGGCCCTAAGTGCTGTCTGAGCGTGGCTGTTTTCTTTGCAGACGTTTCATGACCCAATTAGGTAACAACTTCAAGGCTAGAAGCTAGAACCCCACTCCCTTCTTAGCCCTGATGAGGTTCCCTAGTTGGGTCATGAAACGTCTGTAAGGAAACCACCCAGCTCAGAGAGCACCAAGGATGCCATATTCCTTTTTCTTCTTCTTCCTCCTCCTCCTCCTCCCTTCTAGCCCTGATGAGGTTCCCTAGTTGGGTCACGAAACGTCTGCAAGGAAACCACCCAGCTCAGAGAGCACCGAGGACCCCACATTTATCGCTATTAATTTTCCTTTGTAAACCCTAGTTATAAACAGGCGGTTTCTTTTTTTATTGTCCTTTGTGAACTTCCTTCAGATTTCAGCCATTTTAGTTTGGTCCTTCATTTTTTTTTGTCCCCCAAAAAGTCTACGGAACTCCAGGGGACAAACGAACGTATTGCACTCCACAGCAACACCTCTGCAAAATGGGTTAAGCTGAGAGCAAAGAAGTCAACCAGCCAGCAGAACTAGAACTCATGACCTCCTGGTTTCTAGCCTGGTGCCTTAATCTCTGTGGACTCGCTGTAGGGAATCAAAACAGAATCGTGCTTTAACGTGTCCCGTCACACTGCAGCTACAACGTGTCTGGCTACAGATACCCCTCAACTTACAACCGTTTGTTTAGTGACCAATCTGAAGTTACAGCGGCACTGAAAAAAAAGTGGCTTACGACCATTTTTCACACTTATGACCACTGCAGCATCCCCACAGGATCGCACGATCCATATTTGGATGCCTGGCAACTGACTCACGCTTATGACGGTCGCAGTCTCCCGGGGGGGGTCACCTGATCCCCTTTTGCGACCTTCTGCACAAGCAATTGTCGGCGGGGGAAAGCCAGATTCACTTCACAGCCCTGTCATTAACTGAACCAACTGCAGTGAGTCACTTAACAACCGCGGCAAGACAGGTCGTAAAAAGGGGCAGTATCCTCACTTAAGGAACTGTCTCGCTAGGCAACAGAAATCAGGGGATCAATTGTGGTTGTAAGTCGAGGAGTACCTGTATTCCGCGGGGGGGGGGGGAAGAGGAGATAGATTCCTGGAGAAACGCTGAATTTTCCCAGGTGTGTTTTACCTGGCATTGCAGGTGCCAATCTTCCATGCTCTCTTTCCATTCTTTGATCTCCCGCTGGACGGCGGCAAGTTCGTCCTGGAGGAAGCTCCACATGATGGCCAAGTTGCAGCCGTTCACCCAGTTGTGGTTGATGGATATGGTGTCTTCCTGGGGGGAGGCAGAAAACCGGAAACGTTTATCCCTCCGAGCTGGGGCACCCGGGAGAGGGAGAGGAGGGGCAGGGGTGTCTGTGTGTGTGTGTGTGTGTGTGTGTGTGTGTGTGTGTCCGCGTGTTTCGCTATGGGTCGACTGCTAGCCTAAGGGACTGAATTCCTTGAAGAATTAAGGTGGGCTCCAGGATGAAAATTCTGTTTACCGGTCCATCAAAAGTCAAATATTTCATCGCAGAAAAGGATTAGGTTTAGCTGGCTTAAAAAAAGAGAATTCAACTCGGATTGTGGATCGGGTCCAGGAAGACAGGAAGTTGGGGGATCAAGCTGGAAATTTAGGACTGAAACTTTGGCATAAAAGGGGGCTGGGTGACTTTGAGCCAAAGAGCAAACAGCCCCTCTCTGAGCGGTTTAGAGTCAGCATCTTGCAACCCCTCCACCCACCCCAATCTGGCTCATTTTACCGACCTCGGAAGGAGGTAAGGCTTAGTCAACCTTGAGCCGATGAGATTCGAACTGCAGGCAGCCGGGAATCATTAGAAGCAGCCTGCAGTGCTGTACTCTAACCACTGCACCACCAGGGCCCAAACACCAGGAGACAATGAATTCTAGTCCTGGCTTAAGAATAAAAATTGGCTGGATGACATTGGGCCTCACAGTTTCTTGGTGGCTGGACCGAAGTCATCAAAGTGGCTTTCACTGCTAAGGCGGGACTAGAATTCACCGTCTCCTGGTGACTGACCTGAAAGCACCCAGCTGGCTTTTGTGCCTACGGCGGGACTAGAACTCTCCCTCTCCTGGTGATTGGTCCAGTCACAGCTGGCTTTTGTGCTTACGGCGGGACTAGAACTCATATTTTCCCAGTTTCTAGCGGGCTGCCTTAGCCACTAAGCCACAAACTGGCTCTCTTGCTTTTCGCTTATATCAAGATTAAAAACAGAATAGACTTCCGGTGGCTCCGCGGCGACGGAGACAGCCCTCCCGGGCTGCCCGCGGCTCAGCTGTTGTTTTTTTCGCCCGAAACAGCGCCGATCAGCTGTTCGGGCGAATTTGAAGCCCCCTCCTCGGGAGAAGAGGAGGGGGTGAGGCCCCAGGTAGGGGTTGAGTTCTCTGAGGCCGCCTGAGCTTGTAGCTTGGGCGGCTGAAAGATCGAACTCCCCCGTAGCCTGGGTCGCTCCCAGCTGGCCGACGCCTCTGCTCCTGACTTTATGGAGCAGAGCCAGGCGTCTGCGACCACCCCTGCCTGAAGGAGAGACTATGGATTAAAAGATGCAGGCAGAGCGGTACAAGAGAAAAAGGTGAAGAGGATTATTTTATTTTACTCTCGAGCTTGATGGATTTTTTTTAAACTTTAAGTGAAACTGCGTCACAATTGAAAGTTAAAGATGGCGGCTAAACCTCCCCTTAAAACTCTTCGGAGTGGTGGATCTTCTCCGGTGCAACAATCATCATTACAGGTGTTGCATCCTCCTGATGTATTGACATTGAAGGATTTACGAGATGCTTTGGATAAACATGCCCAGATACTTTTGGAATCAATTAATCAAACAATTGGTGAGAAATTTGCACAGATGGAGGAGAAATTGAAGAAGTTGGAGGAGAGAATGGAGGAGAGGATGGAACAGAAGTTCAGGGTGATAAAGGCAGACATTTTGACTTCAGTGTATAAAGTGGCTGAATGTGTGGAAGATTTGGATGAAAAAGTGGAAGATTTGACTCAAAGGAATGCCATATTAGAAGCAAAAGTACTGGAGAATGAAGATTTAAGAGATAAAATGGACAGAGAATTGAGTCTTGCTCAGTATTTCCAGATGCAGTTTGCTATTAGAATCAGAGGTTTAAAGGAGAATATTAAGGAAGATCTAAAGCAGCTGGTTTCTGAGGCTCTTGAAGTGGTATTGAATCAGCCAGCATCCGAAATAAAAGAAGGCATGGATAAAGTGTTTCGTGTGAATTCATGGATTGCTAGACAGAGAAAGTTGCCTAGAGATGTGGTGGTCTATTTTGCAAAAAGGGAAATTAGAGATGAAGTTATACAAGCTGCCTATGGCACTAAAGTCGTGATTGGTGATCAAGAAGTTCTGGTTTTAAAAGAAATTCCTTCAAAGATTCTAAGGAGAAGGAAGGATTTTACATTTCTTGTGCAAGAGCTCAAGCAACGAGATATAAGGTTTAGATGGGAGATTCCAGCTGGGCTTATGGTGACGTATGAAGGTAAAAGGTATCGTCTGGTTACTGTGGTGCAAGCGAGTGATTTTTATAATAATGTTTTAAAAGTAACTCCATTAACACTTCTGGAAGTTGCAAAGGGATCTGGAGAAGGAGAACATCAAGAGGATGAAGATGGACAGACAGAGGAGATTGCTGCTGGAGGAGATCAAGTTATAACACTTTTGGATGATCTTAGAGAACAGAGGGTGACGCGTGCTGCTTTAAAACGATCAAAGAAGATAAAAGAACAAGAACAGCAGAAGTCTATGGAACTTTCACAACGTAATAGCCAAGTAGTGGGAGGTGGGAAAAGATTTGGGTGAGGAATGTAAAATTTAAATAAGTTTGAAATTTAAGAAATTTTTATAAAATGTTTTATAGATGGTATTTAGATTTTAAAAAGCTAAGTATGTATTTGAATCATTAGTCTAAATGTTGGAGATGTGGTGATGAAGATGTAATATATTTTCATGTATGGGGAACTTGTAGAGGGCTTTAGAGGTTTCTGATTTGATTGAAATGCTGAAGATTTTGGCCTATTTGTAAGATTACTTGCAGGAACGCTATATTATGGAAGGGAGAGAATGGCTTGAGTTTATCCAGACTAAGGATAGGGTTAAGAAGTTTTATATTTGAATAAGGCTTTTTTTTGCTTCTTTTTCTATATCACGTTTTATATATATATATATATATATATATTTAATATTATTAAGGTTTGTTTTATCCTATATAAGCTAGAGAGTGATAGATTTTTAGAGTTTATGGTTGTTAATATATGGTTGTTTATGATTGTTTTCTTTTTTTATATACCTTGTATTTAGCTCTGGGAAGTGGGGGGGGAGGGGGGGAGGGGGGGAGGAAGGGGGGGAGGGAGAAGGGTGGGGGAGGGGGGGGGTAGGGGGGGAGGGTGAGGGGAGGGGAAGGGGGGGGTTTAAAGAAAAATTGTATGTTAAAACTTTTTAATAAAAAAAAAAAAAAGATTAAAAACAGAATAGAATATCTTTATTGTCATTGTGTAACTCACAATGAAATTAAGTAAAATAAGTAAAATAAGCCATGTACAACCAACTCTGAGTAGCTACAATTCTTCAATGCGGCATCAGAGGGAACAATGCCCAGAATCTTGTGGACTCCGTGGTGACATCTTCCTTTCGGTGGCCCTACAACAAAAATACACGCCACCCAATAGCAGTAGCAGCAGCAGCCACATGGGGTCCACAGATTGTGGTTTTTCAGAAGAATCTCACCAGATTGTAAACCTGATGGTGCCAACCGCTCGGGATGAAGACTATCTCGCCGGCTTCCTGTATGATTTCGACCGGCGGGCTGCTCTGAGCGTAGCGGGGATACAAGGAGCCGTTCTTCAAGTCAGGGGCGGTGATGTCAAATGGCAGATGGCCGTGACGGTCTTTCAGAAACTCTTCTTGGCCTGGGGGGAACACCAGCCATTTCTTTTTGCCGCAGATGTTGGCTGACCAGCTGTAAGAGCGGAAGACGTCGGCGTGGAAGGGTGTCCTGGCAGAAATGGGAAGAGATGGGCAGGTGAGGAAGAAGTAGGTCGACCCATTGAATAAGAGGGAGACTTGACTGTGACGTCTCAGAAGGTGGAAATTGAATCCCCCCCCCCATTCTAGAGGCAGAGTTGTAGATCCTTGCAAAGTAGAAATATCCAGGGCTAGTTTGGGATCATCAGGGCCTTAGAGGACGGACACTCTTTTTTTCATTTTCTAGATGTTTTGGGAATAGATTAACCTCTGGTAGTGTAGCTCAAGCTTGGGCACTTGAAGATGACTGGACTTCAACTGCCAGAATTCCCCAGCCAGCATGCTGGGAATTGCAGAGGTTGGCAAATAGTGATCTAGGGCAACTTTCTTAGCACTGAGTTGGGGGCAAGGAGGAGGAGATTATGCAGAAGAAGGAGGAGAAAGGGAGGGAGAAGACAGACAATGAGGAGGAGAAGATGGAGAAGAAACACCAAGAGAAGAAGATGGACAGTGAGGTGAGGATGGAGATGGAGAAGATGGACAATGAGGAGAGAAGATGGACAGTGAGGAGAGGATGGAGATGGAGAAGACAGACAATGAGAAGGAGAAGATGGAGAAGAAAGACCAAGAGAAGAAGATGGACAATGAGGAGAGGATGGAGATGGAGAAGATGGACAATGAGGAGAGGATGGAGATAGAGAAGATGGACAGTGAGGAGAAGATGGAGATGGAGAAGACAGACAATGAGAAGGAGAAGATGGAGAAGAAAGACCAAGAGAAGAAGATGGACAGTGAGGAGAAGATGGAGATGGAGAAGAAAGACCAAGAGAAGAAGATGGACAATGAGGAGAAGATGGAGATGGAGAAGACAGACAATGAGAAGGAGAAGATGGAGAAGAAAGACCAAGAGAAGAAGATGGACAATGAGGTGAGGATGGAGATGGAGAAGATGGACAATGAGGAGAGAAGATGGACAGTGAGGAGAGGATGGAGATGGAGAAGACAGACAATGAGAAGGAGAAGATGGAGAAGAAAGACCCAGAGAAGAAGATGGACAATGAGGAGAGGATGGAGATGGAGAAGATGGACAATGAGGAGAGGATGGAGATAGAGAAGATGGACAGTGAGGAGAAGATGGAGATGGAGAAGACAGACAATGAGAAGGAGAAGATGGAGAAGAAAGACCAAGAGAAGAAGATGGACAGTGAGGAGAAGATGGAGATGGAGAAGACAGACAATGAGAAGATGGAGAAGAAAGACCAAGAGAAGAAGATGGACAATGAGGAGAGGATGGAGAGGGAGAAGACGGACAATGAGAAGGAGAAGATGGAGAAGAAAGACCAAGAGAAGAAGATGGACAATGAGGAGAGGATGGAAATGGAGAAGATGGACAATGAGGAGAGGATGGAGATGGAGAAGATGGGACAGTGAGGAGAAGATGGAGATGGAGAAGACAGACAATGAGAAGGAGAAGATGGAGAAGAAACACCAAGAGAAGAAGGACAGTGAGGAGAAGATGGAGATGGAGAAGACAGACAATGAGAAGGAGAAGATGGAGAAGAAAGACCAAGAGAAGAAGATGGACAGTGAGGAGAAGATGGAGATGGAGAAGACAGACAATGAGAAGGAGAAGATGGAGAAGAAACACCAAGAGAAGAAAATGGACAGTGAGGAGAAGATGGAGATGGAGAAGACAGACAATGAGAAGGAGAAGATGGAGAAGAAAGACCAAGAGAAGAAGATGGACAGTGAGGAGAAGATGGAGAAGACAGACAATGAGAAGGAGAAGATGGAGAAGAAAGACCAAGAGAAGAAGATGGACAGTGAGGAGAAGATGGAGATGGAGAAGACAGACAATGAGAAGGAGAAGATGGAGAAGAAAGACCAAGAGAAGAAGATGGACAGTGAGGAGAAGATGGAGATGGAGAAGACAGACAATGAGAAGGAGAAGATGGAGAAGAAACACCAAGAGAAGAAGATGGACAGTGAGGAGAAGATGGAGATGGAGAAGACAGACAATGAGAAGGAGAAGATGGAGAAGAAAGACCAAGAGAAGAAAATGGACAGTGAGGAGAAGATGGAGATGGAGAAGACAGACAATGAGAAGGAGAAGATGGAGAAGAAAGACCAAGAGAAGAAGATGGACTATGAGGAGAGGATGGAGATGGAAAAGACGGACAATGAGAAGAAGATGGAGAAGAAAGACCAAGAGAAGAAGATGGACAATGAGGAGAAGCTGGAGAAGACAGACAATGAGGAGGAGGAGAAGATAGACAATGAGGAAGAGAAGACAGAGATAGAGGAGGAGGAGGAGAAGGAGAAGCTACTTCTATGGTGAGCAAGCTGGTTGGGGAATTCTGGAATTTGAAGTCAAGTGGCCAAGGCTGAGAAACACTGAACTAGTATTTACCTTCAGGTAGAACAGAGAACCCTGATTCCTTTAGTGGCCACACAATTTTCACTCAGAAATGCTGGTTGTTGAGTGGATGTGTGAAGGGTAGTCCTTTGGGTGTGGGTGGGTGTTTGTTATAAACTACATCTATGTGATCACTGACCTGGATGACTGAGAATCTCCATAGACCCACTCAGTTACAGGGTTGATGGGGCACCATTGGAAGAAGTCTTGAAAGAGCAGGTTGGGTGAGAACATCCTGCAGAAAACCTATCTAGGTGCTCACCAAGAATCAACCACAACTTGATGGAATGTCATCACAGTTATTACAAACAAACATTTCCTTCCCCCAAGGAAAAAAACGATCAGGAGGTGGTTTTACCATGAGCCTTTAGGTCCCATGTAGACAAACCGGTAGTCATCCACAGCGATGGCTTCCCAATACTCATTCAACCAATCAGAGGAGAAATAGATGGGCGTGCTGTAGACCTCCTGATCCGGAAATGTCCTTAAAGAGACAAGGATTAGGACGGCATTTGAAATCTGAGCCAAACCAGAGCATATCGAAGGGCAGATGATGGTTTAATACCCTAGGAGGACTATCCAGCCAAACGGATACAGGAAGTCCTTGACTTATGACCACAACGGAGCCCAAAATTTCTCTTTTACTAAGAGAGACACTTAAGTGAGTTCTGCCCCATTTTACGTGCCACAGTTGTTAAGCAAGTAACACGGTTGTTAAGTCATTCCGACCTCCCTGCTGATTTTCCTTGTCAGAAGGTCAAAAAGGGGGGATCATGAGACCCCGGGGACAGTGCAAGTGTCGTAAATACATATCATGGGGCCAAGCTGACCCCCCCCTGACTGTGGGGATGCTGCATGGGTTGTTAAGTACAAGGTGACTTTTTTTCACGTAACTTTGAGCGGTCACTGACCAAACAGTTATAAATCGAGGACTGCCTGTGCTACGACATGGAAGAAGGAAGCACGCCCATGCAGCACAACCCTGGTGGAATTCAAGAAGCGTGCAAATTATAGGAGGGGAGGGGGGGGGAAACCCCATAAAATAAATAAATAAAAACGCATTCAACGCATTCAGGAGGAAAACAACGGCAGGTGGAGTGAGTTCATCACGAAAAATGCAAATTAAACGTGATTCCCGCAGCTTCAGGCAGAAATCCGTGCTGTGGGTTCCTGACGAGAGAGAGAGAGAGAGAGAGAGAGAGAGAGAGAGAGAGAGAGAGAGAGAGAGAGAGGCAAAGTGAAACATGATTTCTTCCTAGCAGGTTTTGCGTCAGGAGCAGGAGCACCAGAGGCAGCTTTCAAAAATAAAAATAAAAACAAAAACCATCCACCGAGGGGATTTAGCGGCGAGCATGCCGCCCGGTTCTCCAAGCCGTGGCTTACCTCTGCAGATGCCAGTCCTTGAGATAGAGGCAGCCGCGGGCGGAGCGATAGCTTTTTTTAATGTGTTCCTTCCAATAGTTTATGTAGTCCTTGAGTTTAAGCTGCTCCTTGGGGTTACAATTATACTCCTTGGCATCACAGTTGGCCACGGGGACCACAGCCTCGCCTGCAACACAAACTCTTTCAGCCCACGGGGGAAGCTTTTTTTTCCTGTGGCGTCTCCGCCTCAGGGGTGGAGGACCAAACCATGGAGGCACCCCCGAGAGGGCACGCCTGTGTGATGGCGACCCCGGAAAGGTGTTCTCTCCTCTACTGAGTGCTGGGGAGGGGAGGGGGGAGGGAGGGAGGAGAGGAGAGGAAAGGAGAGAGGGAGGGAGAGTAGGCAAGGAGAAGAGAGGGTGGGAGAAATGGAGAGGAGAGAGGAAGGAGAGGTGAGAGGGGAGAGAGAGAGGAGAGAGGAAAGGAGGGAGGAAGAGAAGGAGAAGTGAGAAAGAGGGAGAGAGGAGTGAGAGGGAAGAAGAGAGGGAGACAAGAAAGGGAGGAAGAGGAAAGGAGAAATGAGGGAGAGAGGAAGGAGAGGGAAGAAGAGAGGGAGAGAGGGAGGAGGGAGGAAGAGGAGGAGAGAGGAAGAGGGAGAGGAGAAGAGAGGAAGAGAGGAAGGAGAGGTGAGAGAGGGAAAAAGAGAGGGAGAGGAGGAGGAGAGAGGGAGAGGGGGAGGAGAGAGGAAAGAGAGGAAGAGAAGGAGGAGAGAAGAAGAGAGGAAAGAAGAGAGGGAGAGAGGGAGGAGAGAGGGAGAGAGGAATGGAGGGAGGAAGAGGGAGGAAGAGAGGAGAGAGGGAGGGAGGAGACAAAAGGAGCGAGGGAGGAAGAGGGCAAGGAGAGGAGAGGAGAGGGAGTTCACCTCCCACTACTCTCCTGCCGGTGATTCTGGGAGTTGAGGCCCAATTGCAAAGGCTGAGAAATATCGCTATATATACACACACACTACATCCTTAGCGATTCACTCTCCTGGACAGAAGCAGCCTTGCTTCCCATTTATGACGGCCCCGAAATCGCAGGAGCATCTTGAAGCCGGCCCCGGATTTTCAACCAGGCGGAATCTGCGGCCTGTGGCAAAGTCACAAACCGCACGCCGCAAATCCACCACCACCACCTCTTGACAAAAACAAAACAAGATTACGGCCGGTTCTTTTCAAAGGGAAAGTCGGCTTACCGAACGTTCGCAGGAGGTAATCCAAGTTGGGTTTCCCGTCCGGCGTGACCCACTTCCTCCGGCTGGCCCAGCCCTCCGTGAACTTGGCGGAGAAGACGCAAGGATCGTTGGGGATCAAGTAATCCTTGAAAAAATCCGCATAACTGAACGTCTCCGGCTTTTCAATGTAGTCCACATGGTCGTGAGGCTGGCACGCGGCGCCCCTGGTCGAGCCGCTGTGGTCACGGAAAAACTTAGTGGCGTGTGCAAAAGTCTCCCTGTCCATTCAGGCGAAGAGGACAGATGGGAGGAGACTAGTCCCTATGAAGTAACTGGACTGGGATGTCAGAAAGATTTTTTTTTAAAAAAAGGGGGGGGGGTCAGGGAGGAGGAGAGCAAAAATCAGGAACGACGAAGGGGGTAGGAAACAGAAGTCCAGTTCCAGACCTTGCTGGAAAATCGTCCCATTGGGCTCGTGCGAGGAAGGGCTCAAATGTTCTTTGCCGTTTGGGCTACTTGAGGACTAGAATGGTGGAGAGGCAGATCAGCAGGATGTCCGTTTCCAGCAGAGCAGTTTCTCTCCAAAGCTGGAGGAAGGAGCAGGATAATCTGGTTCTCGTTTCTCTTTGGCATTTCCTGGAGAGCAGTGGTCAAGGAGACGCTCTTCCCAATTCCTAGAAAGAAAAGACAACAAAACAATCACTTTTAAACACCATTTTACCAAAGTTTCATAGTTTCATAGTCTGGTGGCATGCAGAAGTCAGGGGAAATGCAGGTAGACCTCAGGTTACGACCACAATTGATCCCAAAATTTACGCTGCCGAGTGAAACTTTTCTTAAGTGGGTTTACCCCACGTTGTGATTTTTCTTGCCATAGTTGTTAAGTGAATAATTGCATTTATTAAGTTAGTAACATGGTTGTTAATTGAATCTGGATTCCCCATTGACTTTGCTTGTCAGGAGGTTGCAAAAGTTGATCACGTGACCCTGGGATGTTGTGTCCGTCCTAAGTATGAGTCAGTTGCCAAGCGTCTGAACTTTTTTCATCTGACGGGAGGTGGTGGGAAATGTTGCAACAGCCGCGAGTGTAAAAAAAATGGTCAAGTCACTTTTTTAGTGCCATTGTAATTTTGAATGGTCACTAAATGAATTGTTGTAAGTCGAGGACTATCTGTAAACTTCAAGGTCACCTAAATGCACACGCTTTCATATATACAAAACATATTTACTTATTAAAGTACATGTATTTATTACATTATTCATTGAATTTATGAAATCCGTATGCTGCCCATCTCTCTGCCAAGTGACTCTACAAATGGCTTCATTAAGATTTTAAACAAGATTAAAAACAGAAGGAGAAACCAATATTAGAATATATATATTTTTTTATCAATGACTCCGTTGAGGGGATAGAAGGGGAACTTATCAGATTTGCAGATGACACGAAGCTGGAAGGAATAGCCAACAGCCCAGAAGACAAGCTCGGGATCCTGAAAGATCTTGATAAACTTGAACAATGGGCCCTATCCAACAAAATGAAATTCAGTGGTAAGGTTTTATATTTAGGCAAGAAAAAAGAAATGCACAGGTATAGTACAGGTGGTACCTGGTCAACAGCAGTAACTGTGAGAGGGATCTCGGAGTCCTAGTGGATAATCACTTATAGGAGCCAGCCGTGTGCTGCAGCTGCCAAAAAAGCCAACACAGTGCTGGGCTGCATTAACAAGAGGGATAGAATCAAGATCAGGTGAAGTGCTAATACCACTTTACAAGGCCTTGGTAAGGCCACACTTGGAATACTGCAGCCGGTTTTGGTCACCATGATGTAAAAAAGATGTCGAGACTCTAGAAAGAGTGCAGAGAAGAGCAACAAAGGTGATCAGGGGACCGGAGGCTAAAACATATAAGGGACGGTTGCAGGAATTGGGTATGTGTAGTTTAATGAAGAGAAGGACAAGGGGGGACATGATAGCAGTCTTCCAGTATCTCAGGGGCAGCCCCAAAGAAGAGGGAGTCAAGCTATTCTCCAAAGCGCCCAAAGGCAGGACAAGAAGCAATGGATGGAAACTCATCAAGGAGAGAAATTTCCTGACAGTGAGAACAATTAATCAGTGGGACAACCTGCCTCCAAAAGCTGTGAATGCTCCAACACTGGGAAGTTTTAAGGAGAGACTGGACAGCCATCTGAGCAGGGGGTTGGACTAGATGACCTCCAAGGTCCCTTCCAACTCTGTTTTTCTGTTATTTATAATCTGCATTTCCAGAGCATGAGTTTTTTTAAAAAAATTCAAGGGTATTGAATTTGGTCTGCTTTTTACAAATGGGAGAAAGCGAATCTTTAAATTTTATTCCTGCTGTAGCATGCTCCTGATTTGAGTTATTCTTATCCCAAAATATGTTGAAGTTTTGGAAAAAAAAAGATAAAAATTTGTCCCAGGGCCAAACAATGTCCGGTTCGTCTGCAAGATTAATTAAACCAACTGCTGGCATATCCACTTTGCAAGCAGTGACCTCAAACTGTCAATCATAGGAATGCAACTTTCATAAACCCAAAGCAGAGAGGATTTGTCCTGAAATGAAGAACCAATCTCACATCTGAAAATGAACAGGGTAAGTGGGAATACACAAATATCTCTCTCTCTCTCTCTCTCTCTCTCTCTCTCTCTCTCTCTCTTTGTATTTCCTGCAAAGTCAGTCTCTAAGTGAGCATACAAAGTAAGACTTGTTAGAAAAAGGCTTGAGATGTGTATATGGTATTATAAACCCTATATACATATTTTAATTTTTTTTATCCTCCCTTCCCTTTTTAAGATATAACTCAAGGTGGCAAACATCATTAACACTGTACAGCTACTTCCTGTTTGCCCCACCACAACAATCCTGTGAGGTGGGTGGGTTGAAAGAGAGGGACTGGCCCAAAGTCACCCCTCTTGAAACTTGAGCAAATATAATCATCTTTACAATATTTTATTTTTTTTATATTTCAAGTTTTAACTAAAGGCAAAGCCTTTAAGAAGATTATATCAGCAAATAATTATTACTAAATGTCATGCAGTTTTTAAAAAATTTACCAGAAATAAGCAAGCATTTCTCTATAATACTACAAGGTGCAAATCTATAGGTGGCTTGTGGGCAAAGGGCCTGTGGCCTAATTGCCGCGAGGGGTGGGAGATGGGAATTGTAGTCAATTACTTTCTGGATTGAGGGCATGGGAACCGCAGTCTAATGGCTGTTAAGGGATCAGAGATGGGAATTGTAGTCAATTAGTTTATGGACTGAGGGCATGGGGATTGCAATCTAATGGTTACAGGGTGGGAGATGGGAGTTGTAGTCAATTTCTGGACTGAGGGCAAGAGAACTGAACTCTAATGGACATGGGGTGAGAGATGGGAGTTGTAGTCAATTACTTTCTGGACTGAGGGCAAGAGAACTGAACTCTAATGGACACAGGGGGTGAGAGATGGGAGTTGTAGTCAATTACTTTCTGGACTGAGGGCAAGAGAACTGAACTCTAATGGACACAGGGGGTGAGAGATGGGAGTTGTAGTCACTTTCTGGACTGAGGGCAAGAGAACTGAACTCTAATGGACACGGGGTGAGAGATGGGAGTTGTAGTCAATTACTTTCTGGACTGAGGGCAAGAGAACTGAACTCTAATGGACACAGGGGGTGAGAGATGGGAGTTGTAGTCACTTTCTGGACTGAGGGCAAGAGAACTGAACTCTAATGGACACAGGGGGTGAGAGATGGGAGTTGTAGTCGATTTCTGGACTGAGGGCATAGGAAACGCAGTCCAACGGCCACAGGGTGACGGGAATTGTAGTCCAGCGGCTAGCTTGGGGAAAGAGGGCCACCTCGATGAGGCGAGGCTCCAGCAAACGGCTGGGAATGACGGGGACTCCGATGCGAGAGATGGGGGTGATGGGACCTGAAGTCCAACCCTTCAAAAAGCGCCTCCAGCTGCAGAACAGCTGAAAAGAGGCCCCGCAGCCCCCCTGCCCTTCCTCAGCTTCCCCCCATTCACCCATTTTCTTCGCTTTCCCTTCAGCAACTCCCCTCCCAAACCTCCCCACAGCACGCGCATGCGCAAACCCCCCCCCCCCCCCCCCCCGACTAACCCGGCCGCCGCCGCCGCCGCCTCTTGTTCTTCTTCGGACCCCTCAGAGGACGCGCCCAAATGAATGCGCATGCGCTGTGCGCTGGCTCGCCTACCGCCCCTCAGGCAGCCCAGGCCCCGCCTCTCTCTCTCTCTCTCTCTCTCTCTCTCTCTCTCTCTCTCTCTCTCTCTCTCTTGCGGGCCGGCGGAGCGCCTGCGCGCGACTTCCCAATCAAAGCGGCGCGCCGGGTTTGCGCAGGCGCGCTGGGAGCGTCGTGAGGCAGGCGGGCGGGGGCGGCGGGAGTTGTGAGAAAGACGGAGCGGATGGCGGCTCCCCTCCTTCCCGTCCGCCTTTCACGAGCGACCGGTGAGGAGTCTCGGTGGGCGCGACGCGGGGATGTGGGGCGGGTTGGAGCTGCCCTACGGAGCCCCCCCCTTCCCCAATTTCTCGCCGTGAGGGGCTCCCGGGGCTGGCGCAAGGGCTGCCGGGAGTTGTAGTCTGAGGGCGGGGGGAGGCCTAAGGAAGGAGGGGAGAGGTACAGGCCTTCGCGGCCCCCCCCTTCTGTGTCGGGCAGAGCAAGGTGGGGGAGGGGACGGCATTTTGGGGGCCACGGTTGCGGGGAGCCTCTGGAAAGGTCAAGGCAAGGGGGGAGCAGCGAGATCCCCAGTTGCCCCCATTGAATGGGGAAGGGTCGCCCCTGGTCCCAGGAGCAGCTGATCCAGATTAACTGGGGAACCGGCATTCGCATCCAGAACAATGGCAAATAGCAATGGCAGATCACACAGCAGCATAAAGACAGTATGTAGGTGGCATATCTGTGTGTTTGTGGGTCTCTGTGTGTGTACCAATGGCAGATCACACAGCAGCATAAAGACAGTATGTAGGTGGCATATCTGTGTGTTTGTGGGTCTCTCTGTGTGTGTACCAATGGCAGATCACACAGCAGCATAAAGACAGTATGTAGGTGGCATATCTGTGTGTTTGTGGGTCTGTGTGTGTGTGTACCAATGGCAGATCACACAGCAGCATAAAGACAGTATGTAGGTGGCATATCTGTGTGTTTGTGGGTCTGTGTGTGTGTGTACCAATGGCAGATCACACAGCAGCATAAAGACAGTATGTAGGTGGCATATCTGTGTGTTTGTGGGTCTCTGTGTGTGTGTACCAATGGCAGATCACACAGCAGCATAAAGACAGTATGTAGGTGGCATATCTGTGTGTTTGTGGGTCTGTGTGTGTGTGTGTACCAATGGCAGATCACACAGCAGCATAAAGACTATGTAGGTGGCATATCTCTGTGTTTGTGGGTCTGTGTGTGTGTGTGTGTGTGTGTGTTTGTGTACCAGTGGCAGATCACAAAGCATAAAGACATATGCCACTTGGGGTGTGTGTGAAAGCCCTAATAAGCAGGCATATACATAGAATGAAGGCTACTGCTAGACTTGTAAGCCGCCCTGAGTCTTCGGAAAAGGGCGGGATATAAATGGAATTTTTTAAAAAATAAAAAAAATATAGGTGGCATATCTGTGTGTTTGTGGGTCTCTGTGTGTGTGTACCAGTGGCAGATCACAAAGCAGCATAAAGACATCATCAGACAGTATATAGGTAGTATATCTGTCTGTTTGTGGGTCTCTCTGTGTGTGTACCAATGGCAGATCACAAAGCAGCATAAAGACATCATATACAGTAGAGACCAGGGGTCTTCAAACATGGCCCCTTTGAACTTCAACTCCCAGAATTCCTCAGCCAGCATGCCTGGCTGAAGAATTCTGGGAGTTGAAGTCCACAAGTCATAAAAGGGCCAAGCTTGAAGACCCCTGGTATAGATAGTATATCTGCATGTGTGTACCAAAGGCAGATCACAAAGCAGCATAAAATATCAAACAGTATCAATAGTGTTTGTGTGTGTGTCTATGTATACCTATATATAACCCAAGGGACGCGGTGGCTCAGTGGGTTAGGACGCTGAGCTTGTCGATCTGAAGGTCGGCAGTTTGGCGGGTGGAATCCCGAGTGCCGCGTAACAGAGTGAGCGCCTGTTACTCGTCCCAGCTTCTGCCAACCTAGCAGTTCGAAAGCACGTAAAAATGCAAGTAGAAAAATAGGGACCACTACGGTGGGAAGGTAAAAGCGTTCCGTGCGCCTTTGGTGTCTAGTCATGCCGGCCACATGACCACAGAGACGTCCTTGGACAAGCGCTGGCTCTTCGGCTTTGAAACAGAGATGAGCACCGGCCCCTAGAGTCGGAAACGACTAGCACGCATGTGCGGGGGAACCTTTACCTTTACCTATATATAACCCGAAGCAGAGCAACTAGATTCTGTATTAGCTTTATACAGGCAGTCCTTGAGTTACAACCACAATTGACTCCAGAATTTATGCTGCTGAGTGGAACATTTGTTAAGTGAGTTTTGCCCCATTTTATGACCTTCCTTGCCACTGCTGTTAAGTGAATCAATGCAGTTGGTAAGTTAGCCACACAGTTGTTAAGTGAATTTGGCTTCCCCCATTGACTTTGCTTGTCAGAAGTTTGCCAAAGGTGATTACAGAATCTGGGACACTGAAACCGTCATGAATACGAAGCAGCTGCTGAGTCTGAATTTTGATCATGTGACCCTAGGGATGCTGCAACGGTTGTAAGTGTGAAAAACAGTCATAAGCCACTTTCTTCAGTGCTGTTCTAACTTCGAACAGTCACTATACAAATGGTTGTATGTTAAGGACTCCCTGTAATTAATTTCCCACAAGTGGGAAGCAACCTTGTCCAGTGGATTCAAAATACAAAATGGATGGTTTGACCAGGCATCTTGCAAAAAATAATTTGCAGGTATTAGTGTAGTTGTGGTCATGTTTTGTATGCAATTAACATCTCCGTAGATACCTATTTTACTCTTATATCTATTTATCAACCTTATATGTCACCTATCTTACAGAATAACAGAATTGGAAGGGACCTTGGAGGTCTTCTAGTCCAACCCCCTGCTCAAGCAGTAGACTCTATACACCATTCTGGACAAAGGCAACTCCCAGCAAATTACCGACATTGAATAAATTGCAATGTAAAATATTAAAAGAATAAGCAAAGCTCTTCAACTGAAAAAAATCATTTAAAATAAAACTAAGTAGGATGGAGAGTTAGGGAGTATAAAGCGCGCAGAGAGAACATTTGACTGTATAAATATCTATCCCATTGACCACCAATTGCTATATAGCTAGTCCTTGACATACCTCAACAACCATTTATTTAATAACTGAAGTGACCATGGCTTGGAAAAAAAAAAGTGATTTATTACCATTTTTCACCCTTACGACTGTTGCAGCCATCCCCATGGTCTCGTGATCAAAAATTCAGACGCTTGGCAACTGACTCCTGTTTATGATGGCTGCAGTGTCCCGGGGTCATGTGTTATCCCCTTTTGTGACCTAAGGGAAGCCAGATTCACTTAACAACCGTATTGCTAACTTAACAACTGCAGGGATTCACTTAACAATTGCAGCAAGAAAGGTGGTAAAATGGGATAAGATTCACTAACCTGGCTCTTTGAGCTTTCCGGCCCAGGCTGAGAGTTTTTAAATGGGGTTTTATATTTGTTCAGGGATTAAATTTAATTATTTTAACTGTCTTTAACTTTTGTATTGTATTGACGTTTTTAAATACTTTGTAAACCGCCCTGAGTCCTATGGGAAAAGGACGGTATATAAATTCAATAAACTAAACTAAACTTTCTCGCTTAGCCTTGGAAATGTCAAGGAGTACCTCTTATAAGTATGCTTCCAAGGAGTGACAGCAGTCTCCCCAAATCTTCCTGGCTAATAAGTGAAACGTTTTGCCTTTAACGATCTTGTTTTCTCTGTTCTATATTGGCATGTGTCTGTGGTACAGCTTGTACTTAGGTTGCATTTCCTGGCTGACTCTCTATGAATAATTTAAAATTATGTTTTTTTAAAAAAACCAACCAGCTGCTCTGCTTCGGAGTAAACAAGGAAATGCCTTGACATTTTAATATTCCATTTCACGGACAGTTCCTTGTAGGCTTCCGGAAAAGGGCTCATAAAATACGTTTGTTGGTCCAAAGTGTAATTTATTGGCTTTGCTGTAAATATTGCATCATCTTTACATTGTACACCACTCCTTGCAGCAAAGAAAACAACTTTTTTAATTCCATAAAGGCCCCTGTTGTCCCAAGGGAAAATCCTGGGCTAGGATTGCAGACATGAATTCAAATCCTACGTTGGCCACGTGAAAGCCAGCTGTGTAATTTCAACTCAGTCACTTTCTATCTTGTCAACCCAACCCACCTTGCAGGGTTGTTGTTGAGGGGAAAATAGGATAAGGAAGCTGTGTTGGATACTGCCTTGAATTATTTGTGAGAATAATAAAGGCGGGAGGCATATAAATTAAAACAAAAAATAACCAGAAGTACAGGTCCTCCACTTACAACAGTTCATTGAGTGACCGTTTGAAGTTACAGCGGCACTGAAAAAAGTGGCTTCTGACCATTTTTCACACTTACAACTGTTGCAGCATCCCTTTGAACGCGTGATCAAAATTCAGAGGCTTGGCAGCTAACTCGCATTTACGACGGTTGCAGTATCCTAGAGTCATGTGATCCCCTTTTGCAACCTTCTGACAAGCAAAGTGACTAACTTAACAATTGCAGTGATTCAGTGGCAGGAAAGGTCATAAAACGGGGCAAAACTCACTTAACACATGTCTCACTTAGCCACAAAAATTTTGGGTCCAGTTGTGGTCGTAAGTCGAGGATTACCTGTATCAATACAAGATCTGGTTTCCTGATGTGATGTTGACTGTGGTTGGCATGTGATGCCTGAGCAAAAATAATATCAGTTTCATCATGTGCGAAAATGACTAGCCAGATAGTAAATAGGTGAGTTATACTTGGACAGTGAATCATGAGATCAAAAATATATATATATAATATTTAGTATCCTCCTTTGACGTTCATTTTCTTGTGCTATGGACAAACAGTCAAATGCCTGCTTTGGACCATCATTTTTTCCCCCAAAATACCTCTTTTCTAAGTTTTAGATGTGTAGTGAATTTTATGTAGGTTGAAAGGTGTTTTTTTTGTTTTTGTTTTTTATCTGTACAATTTGGGGCAATTTTTGTTGGGCTCCAGGATCAAGAAGCCTCAGTCGATAACAATTTTTAAGCCACCAGAAACGTCTGAATCCACCAACAGACCAGGTAAATGGGGGAAATTTATTAATACAGATATTCCTTGACAGATATTTAGTGGGTTGTGTAGAGGAGATGAAAACAGCCAAACCAAATGGGTAGACCTAACTGTCTTTATTTGCTTTTATTCAGATAGGTGATCCTGTGCATATGCCTAAATATTATTCCAACGTCTGTTCTTACTAATGAAGGGTTGAGTGTTTGAACTGGCTTTATTTTAAAAAAAACACAAAAACCTGTCTTTTGCATGTAGTAACTTTGCCAGCAGTCATTGCATTGATGACCTTCACAGCTCTGTAAAGGAAACCTCGACACATAAGCAGAGTTGTGGTTTCGCTTAGCAACCGCAGTTACACTTAGCAACTGCTTCACTTAATGACCGGATTGCCTGTGCCATTTGGGGGTGACTAAACGAGGACTGCCTGTAGAGACTTAGAATTTGTTTCTTCTGTAGCTGATTTGCAATTTCTTAAGTAACAAATGTGTACGGCAAGTCCTCAACTTACAACATTTCATTTAGTGACCGTTTGAAGTTACAAGGGCACTGAAAAAAGCGACTTGTGACCATTTTTCACACTTAACAAGTGTCTCGCTTAGCAACAGATATTTGTGCTCAGTTGTGGTTGCAAACTGAGGACTACATGTATGCAGGTACTCCTCAACTTACAACCATTTGTTTAGTAACCGTTCGAAGTTACAACGGCACTGGTTAACGTGACCCGTAGTGACCAAATGGCGACATTCAGAAGAACGCAGTTTCACATATTCAAAAGTCACAACTGGGGGGGGGGAGGGAATCTGGAATGAGCGAGTTCACCTATTGGTGCCTTAGAG
Source organism: Vipera latastei (assembly GCA_024294585.1). Lineage (NCBI taxonomy): Eukaryota > Metazoa > Chordata > Lepidosauria > Squamata > Viperidae > Vipera > Vipera latastei. Next base: position 3,576,544 of record CM044371.1, read on the forward strand.
TCTCACGCCATTATCTCCACCGGCGTTTTGAACACAGGTGTTTGTCGTGAGGCTCACGGAAGGCGAATGAACCTTGTGTTAATTGCTCATCGCTGATTACACAATTCATTTGATCCTTGGAAGCTGTCAGTTTGTTTCCTGGAGGAGGAGGAGGAAGGTAAGGAATAAGGTCATGGATGAGAACGTCCAGATTCACAGGTGGTCCTGTTCCTATTATCTCAACTCGGAGAAGCAATGGGTGCCCGGCAAACTCCTCCTGACGCCGGTTTCGGTCAGATTCACAGCGGACAGATCCGGAGAGGTCGTGGCCAGTTTCCCCCTCTCCTCCATCAGCGAGATCAAGAAAGAATCGTCCGCCTTAATCTTCAGTTCCCTGACAATTTTGGAGAGCGGCACCAAGCATTGGTTCAGCTCCCTTCAGCCCAACCGGAATGTGATCTTCAACGTGCTGGAACACTTTTGGAGAGAGCGGCTCCTGGCGCCAGAGGGACCTCGGGCGCAGACGGCCTGCGTCCAGACCCCCAAGGGCAAGGAGCTGACCGGCTTGTTGATGGGATCTCAGAAGCGCCTGGAAGATACCTCGAAGGTGCTGGAGCATCAGGGCGAGCAGTTCGACAACATCGTGAAAGGCCTGGACAAGATTGAGTCGGAGATGGATGTGGCAGATAGGTAGGGCGACACGCCAGGGGTGCTGATGGCGGCCAGGGGTGTGTGTGATGTGGGGATCCTCCAGGTGGGGCGTAGGGCTGGCGGGGCGCAAGGAGGACGTCGGGAGGTGTCCTTTGCGTGGAGGAGTCATGGAGGACCCTCGTTCTCAAGGGCCACTGGAGAGCCACACCTTAAAAAGAGGTAAATAATTACCGTATTTAGATTCAAGAATACTTTCTCCCAAAACGAACAGCTGCATTGGGGACAGGACGACAATTCAAGGTCGGTTTAATATAGGAAGGCCTCAATTTACAACTGCAGTTGTGATGGGAAGACAGACAGTTTAGGACAGGAGTTGTTGAGGTGCTGGCCTAGAAATCAGGAGACAAATGAGTTCTAGTCCTGCCTTAGGCCTGAAAGCCAGATGGGTGAGTTTGGGCCATTTACCTGGACAGGGTAAGTTCTAGTTTCAAATTAGGCCTGAAAGCCAGCTGGGTGACTTTCGGCCAATCATCAGGTGACGTTGAGTTCTAGTCCCGCCTTAGGCATGAAAACTGGCAGGGTGACTTTGGGCCAATCATCAGGTGACATTGAGTTCTAGTCCCGCCTTAGGCATGAAAACTGGCAAGGTGACTTTGGGCCAATCATCAGGTGACGATGAGTTCTAATCCCGCCTTAGGCATGAAAACTGGAAGGGTGACTGGGCCCATACCAGGAGACGGTGAGTTCTAGTCCCGCCTAAGTCATGAAAACTGGAAGGGTGACATTGGGCCCATCACCAGGAGGCATTGAGTTCTAGTCCCACATTAGGCAGGAAAGCTGGCTGGGTGACTTTGGGCCAATCATCTGGTGGCGGTGAGTTCTAATCCCATTTTAGGAATGAAAACAGGCCAATCATCAGAGACGGAGAGTTCTAGTCCTGCCTTAGGGACATAAGCTGGCTGAATGACTTCAGTCCAGTCCTTCCTTCTCAGACCAGCCCACCTCACAGGGTTGTTGTGGGGGAAATGGAGGAGGAAGGAGTGTTTGCACTCTTCACTGCCTTGAACTAGTTACAAAAATAATAAAGGTAGAATAAAAAATATTAATAAAAATCTACTAGTTAAAAATCGTGGCGCTCGTGACTGGAGTGATTTTATTACCTTTTTTTTGTGGTGCTAAGAGAGCGCCCCACTTGCAAATGTCAACCCATTCATTCAAATGGTCATTTATTTTATTTTTTTGCCAGAAAGTGACCAAACCCCCCCCCCCCCAAAATCACAAATAAGCGATTGTGGCACTGCATGATGCTGTAACCGGTCATCAGTATTACTGGTGGCTAAGCGCCCGACATCCAGCCCCGTGACCCTGGGAGTGGGCTGGTCATGTGACCCATTTATGACCCCTTAGTATCCCAGGCACAGGAGGTGGGGTCTTTCACTCCTAATGAGGGATACCAGGTGTTGCTCTCCAGAACATCTGGAAGTCACATACTCCCTTCCTTGGATTTGTTGTGCTTTCCATGCTGGCCTTCGTTATCTGACCAGACATATACAGATTACGTCCTCGACTTACAGCAGTTCGTTTAGTGACTGTTACAACGTTGCTGAAAAAAGTGACCTAGGACCGTTTTTCACATGGCCACTTGGAGACTCCCCATGATCAAAATTCACACATGACAAATGTATTACTTTAGCGACGTAAATTTTGGACCCAACTGTGGCCGTAAGTCGAGGACTACCTGTACAGGCAGTCCTCAATGTACGATCACAGTTGAGCCTCAAATTTCTATTGCTAAGTGAGACGTTTGTTCAGTGGCCTTTGTCCAATTTTACGACCTTTCTTGCCACCTTTGTTAAGGGAAACATTTTAGTTGTCAAGTTAGCCACACGGTCGTTAAACGAACCTGCCCCCCCCCCCCGCCAATTGACTCTTGTCAGAAGGTTGCAAAAGGGGATCGCGTGACTCCGAGACGCTGCAACTGTCATAAATACAAGTCAGTTGCCAGAGTCTGAATTTTGATCCCATGACCGTGGGGCTGCTGCAATGGTCATGTGAAAAACGGTCCGTAAGTCCCTTTTTTCATTGCTGTTGTAACTTCGGTCACTAAAAGAATGGCCGTAAGCCGAGGACTACCTATGTTTCTGATCTTTCTTCCTTTCCTCACAGGTTACTGTCCGAACTCGAGTCTCCATCTTGGTGGCCTTTTGGTGGGAAACTGCCCACCAGAGCCGTGTCCGAAGCAGGAAAGGCGACGGAGAAGCCCTCCGGGAGCAGAGATGGCGTCCTACTGCAGATCCCCGTCATCGTCACTGACCGTGCTGACGCTCACGCTCAACCGGGCAGCCTCGCCCTCCTGGTGTCCGGCCTGAGGATCTGCGGAGCCAACTCCCAGCTGCTCCACTGGTTTGAGAAGCAGGAGGTGGACGAGGTCAGGGTCCACACGCCGTACGAGATCTGCATTCGCCAGAGGTTCATTGGCAAGCCGGACATCTGCTACCGGCTCCTGTCGGCCAAGATGCCGGAGGCCATCCCCTTCCTGGAGATGCAGTTCAGCAAGAAGATCCAGTTCTTGCAGGACGCCGTGGGGCTGGCGCCGGGCAGGAGGGCTTCCCCGGAGGAGTTGGGCGGCTCCATCTGGCAGGCAGGTAAGAGAGCGGAAGATAACCGGAATCTGATCAATAATTACGAAAGGACTCGCACGCAGGAGCCAAGCCGGGCCAGCGCGGACCTAAGTTGTGTCACCATCCAGATCACGAGGAGTGTTGTTTTTTTTTTTTTATTGAAAAGTTTTAAAATACATTTTATCTTTAACAATCCCCCCTCCCCCTCCCCTACCTATCCCTCCCTACCCCTCCCCCCCTTTCCCCCCTCCCCCCCCCCCCGCCCCGACTTCCCAGAGCTAAGTACAGGGTATAAAAACAAAAAAAAACAATCATAAGCATCCATTTGCTACCAATAATAAATTCTTAAATCTATCACTCTCTAGCTCATATAAGATAACTACAAACAATACTAATATTTCATATAGAAAAAAAGGAAAATAGAAAGGAAGACTTATTCAAATGCTAAATGAAACTTTTTAGTCCCATATTTGTTCTGGATATATTCAATCCATTTTTTCCACTCCATAATATAACGTTCTTGCGAGTGATCTTTCAAATAAGCCGAGATCTTTGCCATCTCAGCCAGGTCAGAAACCTTTAAAGTCCATTCTTCTATAGTCGGCAATTCCTCCTTCTTCCAATATTGACCTATTAAGAGTCTTGCTGCTGTAATTAAATTCAACATCAACTTAGTGTCCACAGCAGTAGCATCTGTAATTATGCCCAACAAAAACAATTGCGGACAAAACTTTATCCTTTGCTTGAAGATCTTCTGCATATTCCACCAGATTTTTATCCAAAAAGCCTTGACCTTTTTACAGGTCCACCATATGTGAAAATATGTTGCATCTTCATCGCCACACCTCCAGCATTTTGGCTGATAACTCGGATACATACTTGCAAGCTTTTTACGATCTAAATGCCATCTATAAAACATTTTACAAAAGTTCTCTCTTAAATTTTGAGCTTGAGTAAATTTTACGTTCCTCACCCAGATCTTTTCCCACGTGTCCATTGTAATAACTTCTTGGATGTTCTGGGCCCATTTTATCATACAGTCTTTAACCAGTTCTGTTTCTGAATCAATTTCTATCAATGCAAGATATATCCGTTTGATATGTGCTGGACCCTGATTTCTAATTTGCTTTATCAAATTTTCATCAGTCATTGCAAAACCAATTTTCTGATCTTCTTTCCACCTGGCCCGTAACTGAGTATATTGAAACCAAGTTTGAACAATCTTCTCATCTCGCAAGAGGTTATACGGTTTTAAACACCAGACATTTCTTTCCAAGCTTAAAATCTCCTTATACGTAGTCGTATCATGTTTGAAACCAACATTTATGTTTTCTATTGCGTGTTTTGGAATTGTCCACAATGGCATCTTACAGTCTAACTTATGTCTATACTTCTTCCAAACTCTCAACAATGCCTGTCTTAAAATATGCACTTTAAACACATTATCTACCTTCTTATCATACAACAGGTATGCGTGCCAGCCAAATAACAAGTCATGGCCCTCAAGATTTAATAATCTCTCTTGTGTCAAATTAATCCAATCACTTATTCCTGCTAACGCAGCAGCTTCATAATATAATTTAAGATTGGGCATTTTAAGACCACCTCTTTCACGAGTATCCTGCATAATCTTAAATTTAACACGTGGCCTTTTCCCTGCCCAAACAAATTTATTAATACCCCGTTGCCATTCTTCCAAATTAGAATCTTTCTTAAGAACCGGTATCATTTGAAATAAGAACATTCCATCCTCTCCTCCAATTTCTCCAATTTCTCCTCCAACTTTGCCATCTTATCACCCAGCATTTCTGACATTACCTGGGATTGCTTTGCAAAGGCATCTTGTAAGTCCTTAAGCGTCAATGCCACAGGAGGTGCAGGAGGAAGCAAAGCTTGCAACGATGTCTGTTGCACCGGGGAAGTTCCCGCACTCCGAAGAACTTTAGAGGAAGATTTAGCCGCCATCTTTCCTCACTTTCACTTATTGCGCACTTTCACTTTAAGTTTATAAAGTCCATTGAACTAGGGAGTAAAAATAAAAGTCCTCTTCACCTTATCCTCCTGTACCGCTCTGCCTGCTCCTTTTACTCCAAAGTCTTTCCTTTTGGCAGGGGTGGTCGCAAACGCCTGGCTCTGCTCCAAAAATCCCGGAACAGAGACGCTAAGCAGCTCGGAGCAACCCAGGCTACGGGGGAGTTCAATCCTTCAGCCGCCCGAGCTTTCAGCTCAGGCGGCCCCGGAGAACTCAACCCCTACCTGGGGCCTCACCCCCTCCTCTTCTCCCGAGGAGGGGGCTTCAATTCCACCCAAACAGCTGATCGGCGCTGTTTTAGGTGGAAAAAACTCAGCTGCAAAGCGGACAGCCCGAAACGGCTATCTTCGGCGCCGCGCCGCCACCGGAAGTCCCAGATCACGAGGAGTGTTAGCTGGCCCTTGATTCACATCCATCCGTTTAGGGACCATTTGTGGTTACAATGGCTCTGAAAAAAAGTGACTTAGGGCCGTTTTTCACACGGCCGTGGCAGCATCTCCGTGGTCACGTGATCAAAAATCCCAGCCTGAAATCCTGGTTTCATACTTATGACAGCAGCCGCGTCCCGGGGGGGGGGTGTATCACGTGATCTCCTTTTGCGACCTTGTGACCGGCGAAGTCAATGGGGAAGCCCGATTCGCTTAACAATCCTGTTGGTAACTTAACACCTGCAGTGAGTCACTTAATAACAGTGGCTAAGAAAGGTCGCAAAGTGGGGCAAAACTCACTTAACAGCCGTCTCACTTAGCAGTAGAAATTTGGCGCTGTGCTGTGGTTGTAAGTCAAGGACTTCCTATATACTGATCAGGCTTGGGGGTTGATGGCCATCTAGTGGCTATTCTGAGTTGAGAAACCAACAAGGCTAAATTTTGGGGAAAGGACAACCAAGCCTCTGAGTCTAGCCCTCCTTGCTGGATTGCTGTTAACTAACGTAACCATGGCAGTGATTCACTTAACAACTGTGGCAGGAAAGGTGGTCAAATGGGGCAAACCTCACTTAACAATTGTTCCACTTAGCAACCGAAATCTTGATCCCGGACTGGCTTTCTGCGTAGGAGCAAGTTTAGGATGCTTCAAGTATTCTTTTGACAATCTTTGGATGACGATTTACCTTGTAGACAACCATGGCTATTGGGGAGGGGGTTTGGCAGTGGTGGTCTATATTTGGAGCAGCTAAAAAGTTACTTTTCTCCCGCTGCAAGACAATTGCTGAAGCTGTCGGTAGACCTCAACTTAGCGGCCTTAATGGAGCCTGCTCATTATGGTTAGAAATCATGACCGTCATAAAGCAGGTCGCGTGATCGGGCTCATTTTGACGACATTTTTTGGCGGTGGTTGTTTAGCGAACAGGACAGTCATCAAGCAATCCTGTTCACTATGAGGGGTGTAATTGCCCAAATTTTGTATCATAAATTGCAATTTTTTTTAAAAAAATAATAATTCTAATCGCATCATTTTTAAATACCTTCTAACGCATTTTCCAAATTCTAAAAAGTGTAGGAAGAAAAAAAAAATCTGGTCTGTTATGCTTAAAATAGGAGTTTTAGGCCCTTAAAGCAAGCTGGGCATTAGCAAACCACGTTCCGTTGCAACCCTCTGCTGAAATTTCAGGACTGCAAAGATTAGAATGCTCTTTTGTTGAACAGTGGCTGAAAAAGCTCGTTAATTTTTAAACGAAGGAGCCCTGGGCATCAGATGGTAAAATGCCAGTCTAACTCCCAAGAGGCAGAAAGAACATTTTGGTTTTGTTCATCCTGGTTCAATTCACGACACGGCAATAACAGTTACTAAAAATAATTTCTGTGTCGAATCCTTTTTAACTGCTCCTTGTGCATAAAACGGTTTTGCATTCATAACTTATTCTAATGTCCTTCCTTTCTGTTGTCGCCACCATCAATATAAGATAATAGCAATCTTATCAAGAATGGCTAAACGTTGTCTTGTTCCCTTTCTCCAAAACTCAGGCTTGTCTTTTTTCAACTGAGAATTGCCACTAGGTGGCGATCAACTACCGCACCTGTATCATTCGGTATACGGGTAGTCCTGGACATACGACCGAAATTGACCCCAAAGCTTCTGTTGCTAGGCGATACGGTTGTTAAGTGAGTTTTGTAACATTTTACAATCTTTCTTGCCATAGTTGCCCAGTGAATCGCTGCAGTTGTTAAGTTAGTCACACAGTTGTTAAGTGACTCTGGCTTCCCTCATTGACTTTGCTTCAGTTGGCAGTGTGAAAATATGTGTGTGTATACATATATGTATGTGTATATATATATATATATATATATATATATATATATATATATATATATATATATATATATATATATATATATATATATATATATATATACATACATATGTGTGTGGGTGTGTATGTATACATATACATATACATATACATATATACATATATATATATATATACATATATATATATATATATATATATATATATTTGGTCATTCGGGTTTTTTCCCACGTAGAATTGAAGGTATAAGAGCAACGTTTCGACGAAATCTCATCCGTCATCCTCAGGCTGGTGGCTTCAGCTTCGTTCTATATATATATATACACATATATAATATATACACATACATATACATATACATATATATATACATATACATATATATATATATATATATAGAGAGAGAGAGAGAGAGAGAGAGATTATATACACACATGTATATTGAATGTGTGTGTATAGTGTGTATATATGCATATAGAGTATACATACTGTGTGTATGTATGTAATGTATTTATGTGTGTGTATAGATAGAAAGGAAAGAAAGAAAGAGAATTTCCTCCAGTATTTCACTAGTAACATATTTTGTTTTTTCTTTCCTAAAGAGGTTAGGGTTAGGGTTCAAGCTGGCAAATTTGATTTGATTCATCTTCTATTTATTTATTTTTTCTTGTTGGTCCATCTCCCAAAGCCAGTGCGAGGCTTTTAATGGGATCTTGCGTGAAGAAATACATAGGTGTAAATTCTTGCTGCTTAGCCACTGAGAGTCTCAGATTTAATCCAGAGCCATTTGTAGCCAGACAAAGAGCAGCGTGAACATCGCTCTGAAAAAGAGGCCCCTGAATTTAAGCTGGAAAATGCAGCCATTTAATCCCTTGAAACAAGGAGAATTAAACCAGCTTCTTCCCTCCTGGCTGATGGATCCGATTTATATTCTGCCTTCTCTTGAGGACTTAAGGTAGCCCACAGGGGGATTCAGCCGATTTTTCCCGCTGGTCGTTAAGTGAATCGCCAAGATCATTAAGTGAGCCTGCAGTTGATAAGCCAATAACTGCAGTGCCTTTGCCGAAAGCCAGAAATAGGGATCTTTTTATGGGGGAGGGGACCGTCATAACTCTGAATGCTTATTAAGCGACCGGTTGTAAATTGAGGACTACCTGCATAGGTTTTTTCCCACCCTGTGAAATTACATTTAATTTAATTTAATTTAATAATATTTATATACCGCCCTTCTCCCTGCAGGTGGTCTTCGACTTACGACCACAATCCAGCCCCAAATTTTCATCGCCAGGCCAGAAAGCTGTTAAGGCCCCATTTTACGACCTTTCTTGCCACGGTTCTTAAGTGAATCTCTGAGGTTGTTAAGTGAGTCACAGGTTCGTTGAAGGTCACAAAGGGGGTTATCCCATCACACACACACACACACACACACACACCGGGGACACTGCCACCGGCGTAAACATGAACTGATGAATTTTGATCACAGGATCTTGGGAGATGCTGCAACGGTCGTAAAGTGTGAAAAATCAGTCATAAAAGCCCCCCACACACACACTCCTTCCCCCCCTCCCCCGAATGCCATTGGTACTTCAGACAGTCACTAAACGGGTGGTTGTGAGTCAAGGGAAGTTTTACACCTGTACCGCTTGGCTGGGCAGGCTTCAGGCCACGTTAAATTTAGGCCGGCATCCGTGTTCTCCCCTTGTAGCCGAGATGCCCCAGGTCTCCCGACCGAATAATTCCAGGGGATTAAGAGTCTGCAGTAATTAACTCCTGGGGGGGGAGGGGGGGAGGTTTGTATTTTTAGCTGCAACTTTTGTGTCTGCCTTTTCCATTAAGTAACACAATCCCGAGCTGACACCAGCCCAAGACCCCAGCGAGCGTCAGCTTTTCAGCCTGGCTTCTGGCCTACAGCCCGGCAGCTGTCGTGGAGGAGGTGGGGTGGGGGGCTTTGGGGCAGCTTCCTCTAAAGGAGGCTCTTTTCCCCACCCCACCCCTCCCCCCTGCCCGCCTCGGCCCCCAGCCCAGAATATCCTGTTTCCAGCAGAGACCCTGGCCATAGAGAGGCGGGGAGGGGGGTGGGGGTGTGGTGAGTGTGTCTCAGCAAGGAGTTCACCCTTTGCAGCTCCTCACTGCAAAGTTAGGCAGTCCTCAACCTATGACCACCCACTTAGCGACCGTTTAAAGCTACAACGGCACGCACAGGTAACAACAGGTGTCATTTGATGAGAGTGCTGTACAAAGAGGGCCAGTAAACCTTGATTTACTTGTATTTTATTTTACTTATTGACCAAAGGGAAAACACACACATACACAAACACAAATTAATAAAAATTCCTACAGGTAGTCCTCGTTTGGTGATCGAAGTTGCAGCAGCAGTATAAAAATTGACTTAGGACTGTTCCTCACGACTGTTGCAGCATCATGTGGTCAAAATTCAGATGCTTGGCAACTGACTCATATTTATGACCGTGGCAGTGTCCTGGGGCCATGTTTGCAGGCCTTCTGACTAGCAGAGTCATTGGGGAAGCCGGATTCACTTAACAACCGTGTGACTAGCTTAACAGCTGCACTTAACAACTGGAAGAAAGGTCATAAAATGGGGCAAAACTCACTTAACAGCTGTCTCGCTTAGCGATGGAAAATGGCTCAGTTGTGGACACAAATCGAGAACTCGGCTGAGTTTAGCTTCCAGTTGCACCTTTGTGCATGGAGGCATTGCACGCAAGACCCAGCAGTTGTCACTGTGTGGCTGTGTTCTTTGTCAAGTTCATGAATAAAATCCCTGCTGCCTGTTACAACTTTGTCACCCGAGACCACTGCCCTGCTGCTAGTCCTCAGTTTGTGTCCTCAGCCTGCCCATCACAGTCATAACTCATGACGGCCATAGCTCGGCTCAGTTGCGTGACAGATCCAGCTTTTATGATTTGGTGGGGTTTTTTTTTTTTTTGCATTCAGTCGTTAAGTGAAGCAGTGGTTTTGCCGAAAACCAGAACAAAATGCCTGTTTTCAGCCAAAAAAATAAAGCTGTGTGACTGTGGGATGCTCCCAACAGCCATGAATGTCTGCTCATGGGACCATGAGGGCATTAACTACGGGAACTTCATATCCAGATCAAAAAGTGGGCCCAGGAAGGTCTGTTGTAACTTTGAACAGTTGCTAAGTGAACGGTCATAAGTCGAGGACTAACCATAATAGAGCCTTGGTGGAGCAGTGGGCTAGTGCCTCCTTAAGTAACACCAGCTGCCTGCAATTAGTGCAGGTTCGAGTCCCACCAGGCTCAAGGTTGACTCAGCCTTCCATCCTTCCGAGGTAGGTAAAATGAGGACCCAGATTGTTGGGGGCAATTAAGCTGACTTTGTAATAATGACGCTTGGGGTGTGTGTGAAAGCCCTAATAAGCAGGCATATACATAGAATGAAGGCTACTGCTAAGATTGTAAGCCGCCCTGAGTCTTCAGAGAAGGGCGGGATATAAATGGAATTAAAATTAAAATTAAATTAAAAATAATCCATTTTCTCCGCCTTGGCAGCTTTCAGATATGTGGACTTCAACTCTCAAGGGAAGCAGAGACATATGTAGATAGTCCTTGACTTAAGGTTGGTCACAGCATCCCCTTGATCACGTGATCAAAATTTAGGGGCTTTGCAACCAGCTTGCATTCGGGAAAGGGCGGTATACAAATAAAATTATTATTATTATTATTATTATTATTATTATTATTATTATTATTATTATTATTATTATTATTATTATTATTATTATTATTACACCATTCATCTACCCATCCTTCCGTCTTATTATCCATCCATCTATCTGTCCATTGGTCCCTGTTTTTCTTCCGTCTGTCATCCATCCATCCATCTCTATTCTCTTTCTCCATCCACCCAACCATCTTATCTGTTTTTCTGTCTATAATTCTTCCATCTGTCTCTATTCTCTTTCTCCATCCATCCATCTCTTATGTCTGTCTGTCTGTCTATCTAGTCTTCTGTTTTTATTACCCTTCCATCCGTCTGTCATCTACCCACCCATCCTCCTGGCTCTTGTCCGTCCGTCCGTCCGTCCATCCCTGTTCTCTGTCTGTCTTATCTGGCAGCTCACGTCGCCACCCCCCTTGTTTCACAAGAGCAATTCTGGTCGCAATTGTGGTCGTAAGGCGAGGACTGCCTGGACAAACGCTTTAAGTGCCAGCACTTAAAGCCCTTCTTGCAATACATCTGTGCTAGTCCAGGCTCAGCTGTGCCATTTTGTGCCATTAAAGGGAAAAAATAATAATGATAGGGCTTTTCTGGCACCTGCTTCTCTTCTTGCAGCCACTGGGTTTGTGGGGAGCCTGGTTCAATCCGGATCGACGCCGTCCTCTCCGCGAGGAAGCGCAGACAGCCAGCAGGCTCAGGTGCAGAAGGAGAAACAGGTGGTCTCCCAGAGTGAAACGCAGGAAATCCGTCAGGTACGTCCAGAGCTCTTTGGAGCAGGCAGCCAAGCAGCCAACACAGTCAAATAGAATTCCTTTTTCCATTTAGCAGCCCTCCCTCCCTCCCGCCTCTGGAAGAGAGAAGGGTGCAAATAGGCATGCTTGGAAGGGAGCTCACATTCACCAAGCCTTGGCATCAGACGTGTACTTAGGAGAAAGAACCGTGTTCACGATAGAAGAGAATGTTTATAGCTCAGGGTTGACCTGTGGGGGTCCTAGGTGTCCTCTGAGCTGGGGGGTTTCCTTGCAGATGTTTCAGGACCCAACTAGGGAACCTCATCAGTGCCAGAAGGGAGGAGGAGGAGGAGGAGAAGGGAAGGGAGGGTGGGAGGGGAGGAGGAGGAGGAAGGACTGTGGGGTCCCTAGTGATCTCTGAGCTGGGTGGTTTCCTTGCAGACGTTTCATGACCCAACTAGGGAACCTCATCAGTGCCAGAAGGGAGGAGGAGGAGGAGGAGGAGGAAGAAGGAGGAGGAGGAGAAGGGAAGGGAGGGTGGGAGGGAGGGAGGAAGGAATGGAGGAAGAGGAGGAGGAGGAAGGACTAGGGGGTCCTTGGTGCTCTCTGAGCTTAATAGTTTACTTGCAGACATTTGATGACCCAACTAGGTAACATCATCAGTGCTAGAAGGGAGGAGGAGGAGGAGGAGGAAGGAAGGAAGGAAGGAAGGAAGGAAGGAAGGAAGGAAGGAAGGAAGAAGGAAGGAAGGAAGGAAGGAAGGAAGGAAGGAAGGAAGGACTGTGGGGTCTTTGGTGCTCTCTGAGCTGGGTGGTTTCCTTGCAGACGTTTCAAGACCCAACTAAGGAACCTCATCAGTGCTGGGGAGGGGAGGAGGAGGAGGAGGAGAAGAAGAAGAAGAAGAAGAGGAGAAGGGGAGGGAGGGAGGGAGGGAGGAGGAGGAGGAAGGACTGTGGGGTCCCTGGTGCTCTCTGAGCTGGGTAATTTCCTTGCAGACGTCTCTTTGCCCAACTAGGGACCTCACAGTGCCAGAAGGGAGGAGGAGGAGGAGGAGGAGGAGGAGGAGGAGGAGGAGGAGGAGGAGGAGGAGGAGGAGAGGAGGAAGAAGGGGAGGAGGAAGAGGAAGGAGGACTGTGGGGTCCCTGGTGCTCTCTGAGCTTTCGTTCCTTGCAGACGTTTCATGAACCAACTAGGTAATATCCACACTACTAGAAGGGAGGAGGAGGAGGAGGAGGAGGAGGAAGGAGGAGGAGGAGGGAAGGGAGGGTGGGAGGGAGGAAGAGGAGGAAGGACTGTGGGGGTCCCTGGTGCTTTCTGAGCTGGGTGGTTTCCTTGCAGATGTTTCAAGACCCAACTAGGGAACCTCATCAGTGCCAGAAGGGAGGAGGAGGAGGGAGGAGGAGGAGGAAGGAGGAGGAGGAGGGAAGGGAGGGTGGGAGGGAGGAAGAGGAGGAAGGACTGTGGGGTCCCTGGTGCTCTCTGAGCTGGGTAATTTCCTTGCAGATGTTTTATGACTCAACTAGGTAATATCATGGGTGCTAGAAGTGTTAACCTCCCTCCCTCCTAGCACTGAGGACGTTCCCTAGTTGGCTCGTGAAACCTCTGCGAGAACGTCTCCCACCCAGCTGAGAGAGCTGCAAAGACACCACGGAATTTAAATTGTATTCGAACACCCTCCTCCGAAATAGCGATAGGTTGAGGGATACCCCTGGCATTGGGTGGGCCGAGATCCTAACCGCAAAACGATTGTGCGCCACCTGAACTCGGGACCTTCTGCAGGGGGGACGTGTGTCGGTCAGAAAACGTCGGCTTCGTGCTGCCAAGCAAGCCTCCCCCTGGGGCCCGTTGCAGCCGGTTTTACGGAAAGCCTCCTTAAGGCCTTCTTGAGAGATCCGGAAATTCCCCCCCCCCCTTCTCGGGATCTGGGATCCACCCAGAGCTCCCTAGTCTATTCGGGGCTCGGTGTGTGTGTGTGTGTGTGTGTGTGTGTGTGTGATGTGGGTCCGTCCTTCCTCGTAGAGGAAGGTCTTTCGTGGTCCTTTCTCCCGCCTGCCGCCTCCTCCTCCCCGGGGTTGAGCGTCATGTCAGCGCAGATGATGGGAGGAGACAGGATAATGTTAGTTTATAGTCTGTGGTGGGAGACCTCCTGCCGGCTCCGGTTTCCCCTCTTCTGCTCGGAAAGGGGTGGGGGGTGGGGGACCTCAAGCTTTTGGGTTGTTCTTCCCTCCCCCTCCTCCCCCCCCCTCCCCACCACCGTTCGGGTCAGTTATTTGGAAGCCAGCCCCCGTTCTCTGAAAGTCTAGACTGGGGAAGAAGGGCAGTCGCTGTCAGCCAGGCCAGGCTGGGCCGGTTGGCCTGGAACTGGGTGGGCTGCAGCTGGCAGGTGGAAAGCCAAGGAGGTCCGGCCCAGGGTCTGCGTCCCCGCCTCTCTTTTCTCCGTCCATTGATCCATCCGTCCGTCCCTCTCTTATTTATCCATGCGTCCCTCCCCGTCTCTCTGTTTTTATATCCCCCCCCCCGTCTCTTTCACACACACACACACACACACACACACACACACACACACAAACACACACACTGCTCCTCTTTCTCCCTGTCTAATTCTTCTTCTCCTTTCCTTTCATTCTCCCCCTTCTCTCTTGATCTCCATCTTCCTTCCTATTCATCTTTCTAATTTCCTCCTCCTCCTCCTTCTCCTCCCTTCCCTTCCTCCTCCTCCTCTTTTCTGTCCTCGTCTCCCTTCTTCTTCTTCTCTTTCTTGTCTGGCTCATCTTCCTCCTCTTCCTCTACTCCTACTCCTCCTTCTCCCCCCCCCTTTCTTTTTTCCTCTAAAGGAGAATATTTCTAGCACAGGGTTGAAATGAGGGGTCCTTGGTACTCTCTTGAGTTGGACACTAGCCCTGATGATGTTCCCTAGGTGGGTCGTGAAACGTCTGCAAGAAAACCACCCAGCTCAG
>CM044371.1:3591663-3631470 GCA_024294585.1 Vipera latastei
CTCTGCCCCTCCCAGGCCGACCACCAGCCTCGCTTTTTTGCTCCCAACACTCAAGAAACACATCCTGCCTAAAGCAAACATTAGGGGAAGCCAGCAGCTTTTTCCACCTGTCTGCACACAACCCCCCCCTCCCTGAAGGACACCAGAGAACCGGATGCCTCTCCAAAGTCCAGAAATACCTTGAAGTCTGCATCTCCCCCCCCCCCCCTCTCTGCCAGTTGCCTCCCGCCCAGCTTTCCTTCGTTTCCTGTTGTTGGCACAACTCACAGCCGACACCTGCAGGAGATCCATCACACCCTCGCCCAGCTACGCACAACGTGGAACATCGGCGGGCCCAGCCTGCAAGGCGAAGCCACTGGGTTTCACGTTCCTGGCGTAGCTGCCAACTGCCAAGGGTGGCGTGGCAGACCGGGTGACAGCAGGCGACACTTGAGAAGCTTGTCCACCTCACTGGACATGTCATAAATTTGCCCAGCGTCCCTCCTTTCGTCCCTGAACAGGTGTGGCTGGCCACATGTCACCCCGTTTCTGACTTATTAAGTTGAAGACAAGATCACTTTTTATTGCCCGTTTTTGTTTTTGCCCTGAGCACACTGGCACACATTAAAAATGAAATTCTGTTGCCCGTTCTCAAAAGAAAATATATATATGCCCACGCACATACATAACACGCATATACACATGCTGTATATCTTGTCAGAGATGGTATAAGTTCTCTTGCTTGACCGGGGGGCTGGACTAGAAGACCTCCAAGGTCCCTTCCAGCTCTCTTCTCTTCTCTTCTCTTCTCTTCTCTTCTCTTCTCTTCTCTTCTCTTCTCTTCTCTTCTCTTCTCTTCTCTTCTCTTCTCTTCTCTTCTCTTCTCTTCTCTTCTCTTCTCTCCTCTCCTCTCCTCTCCTCTCCTCTCCTCTCCTCTCCTCTCCTATTCTATTCTATTCTATTCTATTCTATTCTATTCTATTCTATTCACACACACACACACAACACACACAAACACAAACACAGATATACATATATAGGTTTGTGTGTATTATATATGTATCAGAAGGTCGGCAGTTTGGTGGGTCGAATCCCGAGTGCCGCGTAACAGAGTGAGCGCCTGTTACTCGTCCCAGCTTCTGCCAACCTAGCAGTTCGAAAGCACGTAAAAATGCAAGTAGAAAAATAGGAACCACTACGGTGGGAAGGTAACGGCGTTCCGTGCGCCTTTGGCGTCTAGTCATGCCGGCCACATGACCACGGAGACGTCCTTTGACAAGCGCTGGCTCTTCGGCTTTGAAACGGAGATGAGCACCGGCCCCTAGAGTCGGAAACGACTAGCACGCATGTGCCGGGGAACCTTTACCTTTTTATTTTGAATACATAGCAGAAAGGAGGAAGCTTCAGAAAGAAAGTTTATGGCGAAAATTTCTGACTTATGGAGAAAGTCCCCAACGCAAAGCGTCAGCTCTTGCTTTGCAACCCAGGAAAGTGTTTTTTGTTTTTTTGCTTTTTAATTTTTTTTTTTTTAAAAAAAGCATTTCCACTACCACCCCCGAAAATATTCCACGCTTCTTTGAAGAGTGGAGCCTGAATTGGGTCATTCTTGGGTTGCAGAACGAAGGAAGTGGGTGGTGATGACACTACACCAAGGGCAAAATTGCCAAAATAGTCTTGGAACTACTTAACGTTTCCAAACAGAGAAATGGGAAATTTATGATGAGAAGCCCGGTAGTTGGTGTGTGTGTGTGTGTTGTGTTGTGTGTGTGTGTGTGTGTAAACTGTGCTTGGTTCTCCTAAAAAGCCACCAAAATCAGCACGTTATGCTCACGTTTTTGACCAGATTGGCAATTAACAGATTACACAAAGAATATTTTAAGAAGTGGTTTTGCATGGTGGATTAAAAAGTCCAGAGTGTTGAGCAGGATATTTCTTTTGTTTTTTTTAAATTTCTCTTTTATTTGTGGGGTTAGAATTCGGCTGTGGCATTTGGCTGAAATTCCCCGGAGTGCGGATGTGGGAGGTGGGGGGGGGGATGTTTGTGCACTTGGTTGGAGGTGAGCGGGGTCTGCCTCTGAAGACCCCAGCCCCTCATTCTGTCGTCCTTCCAGGATCTGCAGCCACGCAGGCGGCCCTTCTCTCCCTCCGTGGCTTTGCATCTTCCGTGGCAGGGAGGGGGGGGAGGGAGGGAGGAAAAAGAAGGGAGGAGTGGAAGGAGGAAAGAAAGAAAGAATGAAAAATAGGGAAGAATGGAGGGAGGGAAGGAGGGAGGGAGGGAGGAAGGAGGAAAGAAATGGAAGGAAGGAAGGAGGGAGGGAAGAAGGGAGAAGACGGAGGATAAAATGGAAAGAAAGAAAGAAAGAGGAAAGAAAGAAAGAAAGAAAAAGAAAGAAAGAAAGAAAGAAAGAAAGAAAGAAAGAAAGAAAGAAAGAAAGAAAGAAAGAAAGAAAGAAAGAAGAAAAGAAAGGGAGAGAAGGAAGGAGAGAGGGAAGGGAGGGAGGAATGAGAATGATGAAGCAGAGACAAGCAGAGGAAGGAGCAAAGAGAAAGAGAGACAGAGAGAGGAAAGGGGGGAAAAAAGGAACGAAGGAGATGGGTTTGGGAGAAGACGCAATATTCTAGGGACCCAGAAAACAAGGTCATCGTATCTGATAATAAACCGCTCCTTAGAATCACGGCTAGTGAAGCTACAATTAGTCCTCTACTTACAGCCATTCATTTAATGACCGTTCAACTTTACAATGGCACTGAAGAAAGTGACTTATGACCATTTTTGCACACTTAACGACCGCTACAGCATCCCCGTGGTCACGGATCAAAATTCAGACACTTGGCAACTGACTCATATTTATGATGGTTTCACTGTCCCAGGGTCACGTGATCCCCTTTTGTGGCCCTCTGACACCCGAAGTCAATGGGGGAAATACAGATTCACTTTAATGACTATGTGACTCACTTAACAACCGCAGTGATTCACTTAACAACCTTGGCAGGAAAGGTCATCAAATGGCCCAAAACGTACCTAAGAACTGTTAGCTTAACAACAGAAATTTTGGGCTCCATTGTGGTCACTGTGGTTGTTAAGTGAATCACTGAAGTTGTTAAACGAATCACATGGTCGTTAACTGGAATCCAACTCCCCTCCCCCCCCCAGACTTTGCTTGTTGAACAGCAGCTAGAAAGATTGCAAACAGCAACCGCATGATGCTGCAACCATCGTAAATACAGTATATACTGGCTGTGAAACACGTGATCCTAGAGATGCTATGACGGTCGTAAACACAAGGACCAGCCGTTAGTGAGATTTTTCAGGGCTGATGCAACTTTAAATGGTTGCTAAATAAATGTACAACTGAAAGAGAGATTGTATGATTCTCTTAGGATGAGAAACATCTTTTATGCAAGCGATATAGCCCCATTTTTATGCAAATTTGAAACATATGCCAGCTGGGGGATTCTGGGAGTTGAAGTCCACCCCTCTTAAAGCTGTCAAAATCAAGAATCCTTGGTGACTTGGCCCAATGTTTCTGTTGTTCTTTCCCTGGGGTAAAACAGACCGGATGGTTGTTTTACAGAATGAGGAGTTTTTGTGCTGAAATCCAGAGGTTTCCTACTGCAAAAACACCTGCCAATGTTTGCAGTTAAACCTCTGGGAAACCGCATTTTCCCAGGCTGCTGTGAATCTTCCCAAAGATCCCTGAAACGATGGAGCGATGGATGTTTGGGGGATACACTTCCGTATCTGCAGAATTGGTTTTAAATTGGATTTTTGATTCATTTTTCTCCACCCAATTTCTCCTATTTAACAGGGACTCGCCTTACCTTATTGTTTTGCTTCATTTCGTTTTCAATTTTATTTCGTTTGATTTTTCAGCTTGTCTTTTATTTTTATTTTACTTTGAATTTTTTATTTTATGTTTTTATTTTGTGGTGTGTGTTTTTTTTGTTGTTACTGTTTTGCCGGGCAGCCTTCGGTGATTAAACCCCTAGTTGTTTAAACTGAAGCACTTCCTTTCCTTCCTTTAATTGCTGAAACAACCTTGAATGGAAAGGCTTTTCCCGCTGTCTGTTCATCCCTGCTTTTAAACATGCATTTATCTCCGTAATTGTTTTTAATTCAGCCGAAAGGAACTGCATGCAAGTGAACTGACGGTTGGTTTCTCTTTTTTAAATAAAATCTTATTGTCTGTATTTTACTATTTATTGCCCTGTTCACCACCCTGAGTCCTTCGGGAGAAGGGCGGTATACAAAATAAAATTATTATTATTATTATTATTATTATTATTATTATTATTAATTATTATTATTATTATTATTATTATTATTATTATTATTATTATCATCATCATTATCATTATTATTATTATTATTATTATTATTATTATTATTATTATTATTTATAATCAAGAAAGAAATACGAATGGAAGGGAAATTCAGGCAGTCCTCACGAACTCCAAATATCTGTTCTTAAGCGAGACATATTTGTTCAGTGAGTTTGGCCTCGTTTTATGATGACCCTTCTTGCCACGTTTTTGTGGCGTCCATGACCGCAGTTGTGAAGTTAGCCACCCGGTCCTTAAGTGAATCTGGCTTTTCCTGTCGACTTTCTCAGCAGGCTGCAAAAGGTGGTCACATGACTCTGGGATACTGCGACCGTCGTAAGTATGAGTCAGTTGCCAAGCGTCTGAATTTTTGATCACGTGACCCTGAGGATGCTGGAAAGGTCGTGAGTGTGAAAATTGATCATAAGTCACATTTTCCCAGTGCTGTTCTACTTTGAATGCTCACTGAATGAACTGTTGTAAGTTAAGGATGACCTGTACTTCTGGTTATTTTTTGTTTAATCGACATGCCTCCCACCTTTATTATTCCCACAAATAACTCCAGGCAGCGAATGCATCCACCGCAAGCCTTCCTTATGCTTTTTTCCACACACTGTTGTAAGTGGCCTCGTAACTCTGAACAGTCACTAACTGGACGGTTGTAAATCAAGAATTACCTGTAGGTGTGTATTGCATAAGATGGGGTCTTGTTTGCCTATTTTATTTTATTTTTTTTTGACAGGAGGCAATGCAGCAACCTTGAAAAGTTGTTGGCTGGTGTAAACAACAACAACAACAACAACAACGGTGATCTTTCCTAGATCTGGTGTTAAATAAAAGCAGAAAGCTCGTTCAGACGTTCACGCTCTGCCTTGGTTTGTATCCCTATTTAAACAACACCCAATCAGTTAGAGATTCCCCTCTCTTGCCCTGTGCTTTTCAACACATGGAAGCAGTGGAGATCATCTAGTCCAACCCGGGCTCAGGGCAGAATGCACTTACGACCGCAATTGAGCCCAACATTTATGCTGCTAAGGACACCGTTGTTAAGTGAGTTTTTGCCCCATTTTACAACCTTTCTTGCCCCGGTTGTTAAGTGAATCACTGAAGTTGTTAGGTCAGTCACATGGTTATTGTGGGGCCTGGGGTCCCCATTGACTTCATTGATCAAAAGGTCGCAAAAGGGGATCACGTGACCCCAGGGCACTGCGACTGTCAGTAAAACGATCCAGTGAGTGCTGATGCTGCAATGGTGTGAAAAAATTGTCATAATTGACTTTTCTCAGTGCTGCTGTAACTCCAAACAAGGAGGAGAGGGAGGCAGAAGAGGAGAGATAGAAAAGAGGAGGAGGAGAAGGAAAAGATAGAGGAGGAGGAGGAGGAGAAGAAGAAGAAGAGGGGGAGGAGAAGGAGGAGAGAAAGAAGATGAAGGAAAAGATGAGGAAGAAGGAAAAGATGAAGAAGAAGAAGAAGAGGAGGAGGGAGGAGGAGGAGGAGGAGGAGGAGGAGGAGGAGGAGGAGGAGGAGGAGGAGGAGGAGGAGGAGGAAGTGGTGGTGGTTGGACCAGAAGACCTCCAAGGTCCCTTCCAGGCCTTGGATTGACCCATAACCCAATGCACACATTCTCACAAATCCTCAACTTTAATGTGGGTGGGCTGCTTTCAGCCACCAGAGGGCAGCAGAGAGCCATCCACCAGAAGGAAGGCCACAGGGAAGGGCCAGCCAACCTCCATGTGTGGTCTTGAGGACCTGGCTTTACCTTCTCAGCAAGTGAAGAAAAGGCTGGATACGCAGCAGAACAGTCCACAGGAATCACACTCCATCCAGCCATTTTTCCATCCCAGCTCATTTTATGGAAAAGTTGTGGCTTTTTCCAATGAGATGTTGGCCTTGTTTCTTTCCATTCAGAAGAGAAAGCCATCATAACCCATTTCAGATTGAAAAGTGTTCCCAGTTTCTACTGCTGATATTCAACCTTCCCCCCCCCCGCCCCCCAAAAAATTCCATTTTGAAAACCCCCTCAAAAGACTTGGAGAATTAAGAAAACAAATCTTCTTGGCCAGGAGATTAGCAGAAAGCAAGAATGGTGACAAAAAAACACCTCTGGTTTTCAGTGATCTTCTCACCAGACTTGAATAAAGTCTCCTGTTGGCATTTAGCTTTTTGACTCTGAAATTTCTCCCCTGATGATGTCAACTGGAGTTGACTCTTAGTGATCATCTAGATTTCTCCATTTTCATGGAAAGGGAGAAGGATGTCAGGGAGAAGATGAGAAGGAGAAGGAAGAGGAGGAAGAGAAGAGAAGGAGAAGAAGGAGACAGGGAGAAGGAGAAGATAGACAAGGAGGAGGAGAATAGGAGGAGGAGGAGGAGGAGGAGGAGGAGGAGGACAAGAAGGAGAAGGAGGAGGAGGAGGAGAAGATACACGAGGAGGAAAAGAAAAAGAAGGACACAACAGAAGCAGAAGATGAGAAGGACAAGGAGAAGATGAGAAAAGGAGAAGGTGGACAAGGAGGAGCAGAAGATAAGAAGGAGGACAAGGAGAAGATAGACAAGAAGGATGAGGAGGAGAAGAACAACAGGGAGAAGGAGAAGGAGGAGAAGGACAAGGAGAAGATGAGAAAAGGAGAAGGTGGACAAGGAGGAGGAGAAGATGAGAAGAAGAAGGACAAGGAGAAGATAGACAAGAAGGTTGAGGAGGAGAAGAACAACAGGGAGAAGGAGAAGGACAAGGAGAAGATAAGAAAAGGAGATGTGGACAAGGAGAAGGAGGAGCCAGCTTTGCTTAACGACTGTGTGATTCATTTGGTAACTGCAGTGATTCGCATAACAACCATGGCTTCAATTCCCAGAATCCTCCAGCCTCGAGGGAATCTGAGAGTTGAAATCTAGCCTTCTTCCAAGGCCCCAAGGCTGAAAAGCTCTGATTTAATTTGACCGTGTTGTTATCTCTTCGCCATTTTCTCATCTATGATGGTTTGTTCCTGACCTTAAGCTCCAGCAGATGTGGTCCTTCTCCCACCAGCTCCTCCAAAGCCCCCCCTCTCCAAAGAGTGCACCCCTCCACCATCAACGTCATCACCGTTGATCAAGATGACCCCCTTCCTTCCTTCCTTCCTTCCTTCCTTCCTTCCTTCCTTCCTTCCTTCCTTCCTTCCTTCCTTCCTTCCTTCCTTCTCCCACATCTCCTTGTCCTTCACCACCAGCGAAAAGGGAGGTCTTCCATTCCTGGAGAAGACTTGACAGGTCCTCATTCATCATCAAGACAAGTCACCGAGGGCAGCCAGAAACAACCACTGTTGGTTTCTCTTGTCACGACAAAGTGGCCTTGATTAAGCTGCTAATCTTTGGCCCCAGCCCCTAAAATATCCCTATCTCGGGTTTGCAGCTGAAGAAGTCACTTTTAGCCTTCCGTTGCGAGTAACCTTGTCATGTGTGTTGACAGAGACCAGAACAGCCCTTGCAGCTTCTCACTTCCGGGGGTGGGGGGGTGGGGGGGTGGGGGGGGTGGGGGGTGGCGCAGGGGGTCTCCGGGCTGTGGCCTTAATTAAGCCTGAAGATGCCAATTTCCTGTCTCAGTTGGGACACAGGAGGACGGGTGTGTGTGTGTTTGTATGTGTGTGTGTGTGTGTGTGTTGCAATGCACAAGAGGCCTCTGTTGAAACCAAGGTCTCCAGATGGAAGCCCATGGTTGATAGAATTGCAGGGCTGGAAGGGACCTTTGAGGTCTTCTAGTCCAACCCCCCCCCCGCGCCCTCCCCCGCCACCCCAGTCAAGGCAGAAGACGTTATTTCCTTTCCTCCCTCCTTCTTTCCTCTCTTTTCTTCTTTCCTTCCTTCCCTCTCCCCTCCCTTCCTCCTTCCTTCCTTCTTTCCTTTCTTTTCTGTCCTCCCCTGTCCTTTCCTTCATTCCCCTCTTTCTGCTTTGTTCCTTCCTTCTCTCCTCCATCTCATTCCTTCCCCCCTTCCTTCTCTCATTTTCTTTCCTTCCTCCCATCTTCCTTCTTTCCTCCCTCTTGTTCCTTCCCCTCACTTTTCCTCCTTCCTTCCTCCCCTCTCTCCTCTGTCTCCTCCTTCCCTCTCTCCCTCCCTCCCTCCCTCCTACTTCTTTTTCTCCTTCCTCACTCACTTCCTCCCTCCCTCCCTCCCTCCCTTCTACTTTTTTTCCTCCTTCCTTCCTCCCTTCTTCCTTCCTTCCTCATCACTCACTCACTCACTCACTCACTTCCTTGTATGCTGGGGAATTCTGGGAGTTGAAGTCCATACCGCTTAAGGTGGCCCAAGGGTTAGGGATATTAGCATTTCCTTGACTTAGAGGGCATCCAAGCGAGAGCTGCTTTTCAGCTGAAGGAGGCACACAGGATGGTGGTTAGGAAGCCGTGATGGCAAACTAGTTCAACAGCTTCTTTGCCAAAGCATATGTGACCACAGAACCACAATATTGAACTAGCTTATTAATATATACGCAGACCTGCCCAATAAGTAAACAAGGATCTGTAATCTGAACTCCTGGCAGAATCCCAGATGTTTGCCTTTGGCTCACATCTGGTGAGGGAGGGAGGAGGGAAGGCAATGCTGGTTTGATCAACTCACAAACTCCTTTTTAAGTTGAGGGGTGCAATGGAATTCCCTAGAACAGAGGTCCAAGAATCAATTTTTTTTTACCCGACGTGGAAGAGACATGCAAACATTTAATCCAACATCCCCCTTCTCATTATTGTTTTTGATTTGTTAAAAAAAATGCAGAGTTTTGGCACGAAAACACTTTTATTTAGGCTGCATCTAATGGGCTTAATGTTGTTATTTTACAAGCTCAATATCATAGAAAGGCGTCCGTTTTAACTTTTAGTACAGGAAATAATGGTAAATATAGCCCATACAAAGAATAACTGTTTTGGGGATCCTTGATAATTTTTAAAAGTGGGAAATGGGTCCTAAAAGGAAAAAGGATAAGAAAAACTGCCTAGGGGGAAAAAAAAGATGAAGGGAAAATATAAAATTAGAGGAAGGAAGGAAGGAAGGAAGGAAGGAAGGAAGGAAGGAAGGAAGGAAGGAAGGAAGGAAGGAAGGAAAACAGAGAGGAAAGGAAAGGAAAAAGAAGGAAGAAGGAAGGAAGGAAGGAAGGAAGGAAGGAAGGAAGGAAGGAAGGAAGGAAGGAAGGAAGGAAGGAAAACAGAGAGGAAAGGAAAGGAAAAAGAAGGAAGAAGGAAGGAAGGAAGGAAGGAAGGAAGGAAGGAAGGAAGGAAGGAAGGAAGGAAGGAAGGAAGGAAGGAAAACAGAGAGGAAAGGAAAGGAAAAAGAAGGAAGGAAGGAAGGAAGGAAGGAAGGAAGGAAGGAAGGAAGGAAGGAAGGAAGGAAGGAAGGGAGGGGAAGGAAAGGAGATAGTTCATCAATACTAGTTAGTTTCAAATGTTCATGGTGGAAACAACGTAATTATCTGACTTTTCTTAAGAAAGAAACACAATGAAAATGAATTAAAACGAAGAAAAGGAAGGAAGGACGCACAATCAGGGTATTATTATTATTATTTTTTGCCACAATCCTTGCGGTTGTTGCCTTCTGTTCCGTCAGCTGCTTCCCGTTGCATCGTGGTGCACAGACTGTTTGCCTCGTGGTCTGCCTTACCTTTTCCTGCTCGCCCGCCCTTCTATTTATTTTAATTATTGTTGTTGTTGTTGTTGTTGTTGTTGTTTTGGCAGGGCCTGTCGCCATGAGAACCAAACAGACCCTCCTGTTGTGGGTCCGTGGTGCTGTTTCCAAGCAGCCACAACGGTGTGTTTAAAACCGGGCTCCAGGTTGTGCCAGCAAATAAATACCTGCCAATCACCCCAAAGTAAATGACATTTTTCTTTGGAGAGGGAATATCCCACACCTGGATCAATGGCTGACCTCTGATGCGCTTGGAAGCCTTGCATGAAATTCAGGAGGTTCCTCGGGACCCCCCAAAGCTTGAATCGTGGTTTAAAGCAAACAAGGATCCCCCCCAGAGAGGAAGCAGGGTGGGATTTGGGGCGATATTTTATGTTTTCACCCCTTGCTTTGGACACGGCCATAGCAACCCAAAAAAGCAAAATATACACAGAATCCACCAATTTGGGGGGAAGGGGGAGGGGGAAACAGCATCATTCAATTAATGCCTTAAGGAGGGAGATAGGGTTCGTTTAGCGACCGTTCAAACTTACAGCGGCACTGAAAAAGGGAATCATTTTTCCCACTTTGGACTGTCACAGCATCTCATGTGAAATTCAGGCACTTGACTCGTATTTATGACGCTGGCGGTATCCCGAGGTTGTGCGATCCCCTTTTGGGACCTTCTGACAATCAAAGTTGGGGGGGAAAGCCAGATTCGCTTAACAACCATGTGACTCACTTAACAATGGCAGCGATTCACTTAACAACTGCGGCAAGAAAGGTTGCAAAATGGGGCAAAACTCACTTACCAACTGTATCGTTTAGCAACAGAAAGTTTGGCCTCAATTGTGGTTGTAAGTCAAGGACTGCCTGTATTATAATATTTACGATGGTTGCAGCGTCCCGGGTGTGTGTGTCACGTGACCCCCTTTTGCAACCTTCGGACATCAAAGTCAGTGGGGAAGCCAGAGTCACTTAACAACCGTGTGACTCACTTAACAACTGCAGTGATTCACTTAACAACTGTGCCAAGAAAGGTCATAAAGTGTGGCAAAATTCACTGAACAAATGTCTCACTTAACAACAGAAATTTTGGGCTCCATTGTGGTTGTAAGTCAAGGACTAACTGTATACTGAGAAGAAGACTCAGGAAATCAATACAATACAGGTAGTCCCACACTTAAGACCAGCTAAGTCATTACAGTCGTAAGTCGAGGCGCCTCCGAAAGTGAATTTGTGACCTTTTGGGCAGCGGTTTTTAAGCGAATACCACAATTGTGAGTGCGAATCTATTTGTTCATTCACTTTGGGTCAGCATGTGGGAAAAAATAATGGCAACTGGAGAAACACAATGAGATTCACAGTTACATGACCGGGCCGCACTACAGGTGGTCACCAAATGCCGGACATGGAGCTCAATAACTACAGGAAGGATTGGCTGACCATTTATGGCGGCCGAAGAGAGTGTCTTACAGGGCATAAACTGTCTGTATCCTTCCTTCCTTCCCTCCTTCCTTCCTTCCCTCCTTCCTTCCTTCCTTTCTTTCTTCCTTCTCTTTTCAAATTTTATTCCTTCCTTCCTTCCTTCCTTCCTTCCTTCCTTCCTTCCTTCCTTCCTTCCTTCCTTCCTTTCTTTCTTTCTTCCTTCTCTTTTCAAATTTTATTCCTTCCTTCCTTCCTTCCTTCCTTCCTTCCTTCCTTCCTTCCTTCCTTCCTTCCTTCCTTCCTTCCTTTTATTTTCTTCCTTTATTCCTTCTCTTTTCTAATTTTATTCCTTTCCCTTCCTTCCTTCCTTCCTTCCTTCCTTCCTTCCTTCCTTCCTTCCTTCCTTCCTTCCTTCCTTCCTTCCTTCCTTCCTTCCTTCCTCACTTTGTCTCCTTCCCTACTATCCTTTTTGCTTCCTTCCTTCCACTTTATCTCCCTTGCTTCCCTCGCTCCTTCTCTACCCTTCCTTCTCTCTTTCCTCCCTCCCTCCCTCCCTCCCTCCCTCCCTTCCTTTCTCTTCTCTTCTCTTCTCTTCTCTTCTCTTCTCTTCTCTTCTCTTCTCTTCTCTTCTCTTCTCTTCTCTTCTCTTCTCTTCTCTTCTCTTCTCTTCTCCCCTACCCTATTCTATATTCTATCCTATCCTATATTCTCTTCTGTTCTATTCACATTTCTCTCTTCTCTTCTCTTCTCTTCTCTTCTCTTCTCTTCTCTTCTCTTCTCTTCTCTTCTCTTCTCTTCTCTTCTCTTCTCTTCTCTTCTCTTCTCTTCTCTTCTCTTCTTTCTTCCCTCTCTCACTCTGTCTCCTCTCTCTCTCTTTCCCCAAAGTCTGTGCTTAAGAGAAGTAACCCCCCCCCAAAATGAGTTCACCAGAGAAACTCTACCCAGAGATTTGTTTCTGTGGGCAACAGCGGGGGGGGGGGAGGGGGGAGAGAGAGAGAGAGAGAGAGAGAGAGAGAGAGAGAGAGAGGAGAGAGAGAGATAGATCATAACAAAGAGGAGAGGTCAAAACTATACGAGGCCAGCGGCAGGTTAGGATGTGGAGAAAACAGGAAAACGTGGCGAGAAGCTTTGATTCGCTTTGCACGTGAGGTTTTTGCGGCCACGCAGAATCTCAGGGTGAAACGGTCAAACCGACATGGAGAAAATGGAAAGAAAAGTCTCAGATTTAGACTCTGAAAATTCCCCCTTGAGCTTAAAGGACAGGCAGTCCTCGACCTACAATACTATTCAGCCCAAAATTTCTGCTGCTAAGTGAGACAATGGCTAAGTGAGTTTTGCCCCCATTTTATGACCTTTCTTGCCACCGTTGTTAAGTGAATACCTGAAGCTGTTAAGTTAGTCACAGGGTCATTAAGTGAATCCGGCTTCCCCATTGACTTTGTTTGTCAGAAGGTCGCAAAAGTGGGACACTGTGACCGTCATAAATGCGAGTCAGTTCCCAAGCGCCTGAATTTGGATCACATGACCACAGGGAGGCTGCAAACGTGGTAAGTGTGAAAAAATCCATCGTTTTCAGTGCCGTTGGAACTTTGAACAGTCACTAAGCGACAGTTGTAAGTTGAGGACTACCAGTAATGCAGAGAATAGGAAGCAGTTTCCCCTGAAATTCAGAGGTGATAGCAGTAAATACAAAACGTTTTATATTTTTATAATCTTTGATTTTATGTCTTGGTTGCTTTGTTCAATACACACTGTAGGCAGTCCTCGAATTACAGCCGTTCGCTTAGTGATGGTTCAAAGCTGCAATGGTATTGAAAAATGTGACACACAACCAGTTCTTGCTCCTACAGCCAACACAGCCTCCCCTATTGTGATCAAAATTTGGATGCTTGGCATCGGGTGTGGATTGACAAGGTTCACAGTGTGGTTCATGCCTGAATGGGGTCAGGCTAGAAGACCTCAAAGGTCCCTGAAAAGCCCATTACTCTTTGTTCTATGACCACCATGGGTGACCTTCCCAGCCAGCTTCAAGCAAGCAAGGTCAATGGGGGAAGATGGATTCACTCAGAGACCAACCACATGGTTCCCTCAACACGTTCCGTGATTCACTTAACAACTGTGGCAAAAAAAGGTCGTAAAATTGGGTGCAACTCCCTTAATCACCGCCGTGTTTCATAATGGAAATTCTGGTCTCTTTTGTGCTTGTAACTCAAGGACTACCTGTGAATCTTAATTGTACAAAATGAATGAAATAGGAATAGAATAGAATAGAAAAAAGAATAGAATAGAACAGAACTAGAACAGGAATAGAACAGAACAGAATAGAATATATGAAATAGAATAGAATAGAACAGAATAAGAAATAACAGAATAGAATAGAATAGAACAGAACAGAACAGAACAGAATAAGAAATAACAGAAATAGGATAGGATAGGATAGGACAGAACAGAACAGAAGAAAACAGAAGAAAGAATAGAATAGAATAGAACAGAACGGAACGGAATAGGAATAGGAATAGGAATAGGAATAGGAATAGGAATAGAATTAGAATAGAATAGAAAAAAGAATAGAATAGAACAGAACTAGAACAGGAATAGAACAGAACAGAATAGAATATATGAAATAGAATAGAATAGAACAGAATAAGATAGAATAGAATAGAATAGAATAGAATAGAATAGAATAGAATAGAATAGAATAGAATAGAATAGAATAGAATAGAATAGAATAGAATAGAATAAAATAGAATAGAATAGAATAGAACAGAACGGAACAGGATAAGAAATAACAGAAATAGGATAGGATACGATAGGACAGAACAGAAGAAAACAGAAGAAAGAATAGAATAGAATAGAACAGAACGGAATAGGAATAGGAATAAGAATAAGAATGGAATGGAATGGAATGGAATGGAATGGAACAGGATAAGAAATAACAGAAATATAATAGAATAGGATAGGACGGTAGAACAGAATAAAGAATAGGAGAGAAAGGAGAATAGAATAGAATAGGAATAAGAATAGAACAAAACAGAATAGAACAGAACAGAATAGAAAATAAAAATTAATAGAATAGAATAGCAGTGAAAAAAGGACCATTCTTCATACTGATGACCGTTGCAGCATCCCCAGATTCTTGGCAACTGATTCATAGTTATGACGGTCACAGTGCCCCCAGGGGTCACACAGTCCCCTTCTGTGACCTTCTGACAAGCAAAGTCAGTGAGGAAGTCAGACTCACCATGTCAGTATCGTAATAACTGCCACCATTCACTTAACGACTGTAGCTACAAGGATAAAATGGGGCAAAATTCTAATTAAACTTCGAGGACTGGCCCTGCTCACCTGGAACAGGGGGAACACGTTTCCTCAAGTTCAGAGGCAGAATTAATGAGTTAAGGGCAGAAATTGGTGGATTAATCTATTTCCGCTCCAGGTCCGTTTTGCTTGCAAAACCATGTTTCATTTCTGCCTTTGTCTGCAAAGTGTTTGTAAAATCATCACACAACAACTGGTTGTAATCTGGATTTTAGAAGCCGCCCAAAATCGGTGCAGATAATTATAACGTTATCTTGGAGTACACCTTTGCAAACGGAGGCTTCTCCCAAATTTGTAGGCAACCTGAAGCTTAATTGTAATTGAATCTGCTAGTAAGTCCAGGAAAAATACATCAGATTTCGGAAAATGACATTCCTTCCTATTAATGACAAATACTTGGGGAATTATTTATTCACATCTGCACTTCCTGCGTTTTCTTCTGTGTTGAGGCTTGTGTTCCCTCACAAAAACTTTTCTTCCTCTTTCACTACTGGAAATGTCTATGCAACCGTTTGTCTATTGCAGTATTTCTCTATCTTGGTTGCTTGAGGTTGTATGGACTTCAACTCCCAGAATCCCCGAGCCACCATGCTTTAAAAGGGGAGGACTTCAACTCCCAGAATCCCCCAGTCAACATGCTTTAAGAGGGGAGGACTTCAACTCCCAGAATCCCCCAGTCAACATGCTTTAAAAGGGGATGACTTTCAACTCCCAGAATCCCCCAGCCAACCATGCTTCAAGAGGGGAGGACTTCAACTCCCAGAATCCCCCAGTCAACATGCTTCAAGAGGGGAGGACTTCAACTCCCAGAATCCCCCAGCCAGGCATGCTTTAAGAGGGGAGGACTTCAACTCCCAGAATCCCCCAGTCAACCATGCTTCAGGAGGGGAGGACTTCAACTCCCAGAATCCCCCAGTCAACATGCTTTAAGAGGGGAGGACTTCAACTCCCAGAATCCCCCAGCCAGGCATGCTTTAAGAAGGGAGGACTTCCACTCCCAGAATCCCCCAGCCTGTGTGGATTTCAAAATTTCCCTTCCCAATGATCTCTAGCAGCTTCACGTCTCTCATGTTGAGGGACCATTTGCCTCGAAGAACAAGCATAAGAATGGAGGAGGAGGAGGAGGAGGAGGAGGAGGAGGAAGTAACATTATCAATGCTAAGGAGAGAAGGAGAAGGAGAACAATAAGAACAATAACAACAAGAATTATTTGTCCTGAACGGCATAAGGTCTTCTGCCTTAAGCAAAGGGTTGGACTAGAAGACCTCCAAGATCCCTCCCAGCCACCAGATTCTATCTTTCTACAAAGCACTGAAGCGCCCCCCCCCCCCAATTCTAATTTCTTCCTTCTTTGCATTCAGAGAAGAAATGCATGGCCCCTTCTGATCCTACCAGCTATTTTTATTTATTTTTATTCCACCACTGCTAATTAATAAATTAAAATAAATAAAATAAATAAAAAAAATTATTATTATACAAATGCAGAGTTTTTGTTCACGCTCCCTAACACGATGAAAACATAATTTTCCTGGGCAAAAAAAGTGTGTGTGTGTGGGGGGGAAATCCCCTTTTTCAAACGATTTTCCTGTCTGATTTCCTAGCCATTTGTGTCCCGGGTGGGTCTCCATCCTTGCCAGACCCCGGGCTTTGCATTTGGAGGTGTGAATTCTCTCTCTGTGACATCATCACTGGTTGCCCTTGGCAACCCTGGGTGATGTCACAAACAAAAGACCCCTTTCCTTGGCTAGGGAGAACGAATGAGCAGTTAATGGGCAAGGGGGGTCTCTTTGGGGGAATTCCACCTGGTGTGTCCAAGTTGATGCTCTGTGATTGTCCTGCAGATGCAAAGAGCTGGCCGTATGTCCAATGCATGCATGCATGTAATTGCAGTGCGTTGTGTTGCGTTGCGTTGCGTTGCATTGCATTCCATTCCAATGGAACAGCTTGCCTCCAGAAGTTGTGGGTACTCCCATCACTGGAGGCTTTCCTATCTGAAATGGTGTAGTAAGGTCTCCTGCTTCAACAAGGGGTTGGACTAGATGACCTAAAGGGGGCCCATCAGACTCTGTTATTCTGTATTGCATTGCATTTTAATTTATTTTGTTTTATTTATTATATTATCTAATTTTATTACAGTATTTCATTTCATTTTACCTTTTAACCTTTTGTTTTATCTTACTTTGTTATTTTGTTTTATTCTATTCTATTATTTTATTAAACTTTTATTTTTGATTTCATTGCATTACGTTGTTTTATTATTTTACCTTTTTTCATTTCCCTTTTTGATTTTATTTTTGATTTCATTTTTTTATATTTTACTGTTTTCTGTTATTTTGTTTTATTAATTTTTATTTAATGTTCTACTTGATCACATTTATTGTATTGTATTATTTTATTGTATTCTTCTTCCTTTATTGTGTGGTTTTATTTTATTTTACCTTATTTCATTTTTGATTTTACTTTTGATTTCATTTTTTATATTTTATTTCATTGTGTTCTATTTTGTTTTATTAATTTTTTCATTTGATGTTTTACTTGATTACATTTCATTATTTTATAATATTATATTGTTTATTTTATTGTTTTGTTTTATCTTCCTTTATTACATTGTGTTTTTTTTTATTTTATTCTTCGTTATTCTATAGTTTCCTTTCCTTTCCTTTCTTTCCTTTCCTTTTATTATTTTATATTCTACCTTTTGTTTTGTGTCTTATTTTATATTCTTTACATTTCGCATACCTTGTCAATGGAGCTTCCAGAAAGAATAAGACTTGGAAATTTTAAATCCTTCACATCCTTCCAACAAATCGTCTGTCTAAGATTGTGTTTTTATTTTATGTAGCCCAGCAGGACGGGCATAAGTCCTTGACTTACAACGGTTTATTTAATATCTGTTCGAAGTTACAATGGCACTGAAGATCTTATGACTGTTTTCACACTTAGACCGTTGCAGCCTCTCCGGGGTTACGTGATCAAAATTCAGACGCTTGACAACTGACTCACATTTATGACGGTCACATTGTCCAGGGGTCACAGGTTCCCCTTTTGTGATCTTCTGACAAGCAAAATCAATGGAGAAAGCAGATTCACTTAACAACCGTGTTACTAATTTAACAGCTATGATAATAATAATAAAGTTGGAAGGGACCTTGGAGGTCATCTAGTCCAACCCCCTGCTCAGGCAGGAAACCCTATACCATTTCAGACAAACGGCTGTCCAGTCTCTTCTTAAAAACTTCCAGTGTTGGAGCACCCACAGCTTCTGGTGGCAGGTAGTTCCACTGGTTAGTTGTTCTCACTGTCAGGAAATTCCTCCTTAGTTCCAGGTTGATTCTCTCCTTGATGAGTTTCCATCCGTTGCTTCTTGTCCTGCCTTCGGGCGCTTTGGAGAGTAGCTTGACTCCCTTTTCTTTGGGGCAGCCCCTGAGATATTGGAAGAATGCTATCATGTCCCCCCTCGTCCTTCTCTTCGTTAAACTAGACATACCCAATTCCAGCAACCGTTCCCTATATGTTTTAGCCTCCAGTCCCCCAATCATCTTTGTTGCTCTTCTCTGTACTCTTTCTAGAGTCTCGACATCTTTTTTACATCGTGGTGACCAAAACTGGATGCAGTATTCCAAGTGTGGCCTTACCAAGGCCCTGTAAAGTGGTATTAATACTTCACGTGATCTTGATTCTATCCCTCTGTTAATGCAGCCTAGCACTGTGTTGGCTTTTTTGGCAGCTGCAGCACACTGCTGGCTCATATTTAAGTGATTGTCCACTAGGACTCCAAGATCCCTGTACTACTATTGAGCAAGGTACCCCCTATACTATACCTGTGCATTTGGTTTTTCCTGCCTAAATGCAGAACCTTACTTTTTTCACCATTGATTTTCATTTTGTTAGATAGTGCCCAGTGTTCGAGTCTGTCCAGATCCTCCTGTATCTTAAGCCTATCTTCTGGAGTATTGGCTATTCCTGCCAGCTTGGTGTCATCTGCAAATTTGATGAGTTCCCCATCTATCCCCTCGTCCAAACCGTTGATGAAGATGTTGAAGAGCCCTGGGCCCAGAACAGCTGCAGAGATTCACTTAACAAGTGTGGCAAGAAAAGTCATCCAATGGGGCAAAACTCAATAACTTTCTCACTTAGCAACATAAATTTGGGGATCAGTTGTGGCTGTAAGTCGAGAACTGCCTGTAATCCCCAACCTGATAAATTCAGATTAAAAATAATTAAAAGCAGCATAATAAACAATAATATTGTTTATGTGTTTGGGTGGATGGATGCTCAAGTCAGCAGAAGAACCTGGAGAACCTGAGGTAGGTTTGATGGTCTTCTTCCATTTATGGCTGATCTTGGTCCCGCCATGGTCTTCAGTGTGAGCTTGGACCTTCTCTACCACCCTACCCCTAGGCGTTGCGCCAGAGAGTAAATCTCCACCTTCTTGCTGCATAGAACTAACATTTATCGAACTACAGGTCGCCCTTGATGTATGGCCAGAATTGAACCCAAAATTCCTGTCACTAAGCAAGAGAGCTGTTAAGTGAGTTTTGCCCCATTTCACGACCTTTCTCATCACAGTTGTTAAGTTAGTCACACAGTTGTTAAGCGAATCTGGCTTCCCCATTGACTTTGCTTGTCAGAAGGTCGCAAAAGTGGACCACGTGACCTTGGGACTCTGTGACCGTCATAAATATGAGTCAGTTGCCAAATATCTGAATTTTGAGCACATGACCACAGGGATGCTGCAACGGTCGTAAGTGTGAAAAACGGTCATAGGTCTCATTTTTCAGTGCTGTTGTCACTTCGAAAGGTCTCTAAACAAATGGTTGTAAGTTAAAGATTACCTATATTAGATGATTCAGCATATGTCCCGAGCCAGGACCATGATTCCTTCACAAAATCTAGATTAACCATGAATCAGGGTTTGTGCAAACATCAGATCTCTCATGCCTCCTCTTGGCGCAAGAAGTCAAGTCAAAAAGAAAGAATTAATTGTGGCATCCAAATAAAACAGGAATCAAATTATGTGATTGTTTTGTCTTCTCAGTCCCACCCCACCCCATCTGATCTCCTGCCACTCTTTGGACTGAACATTCTTCTGCCCTTCCTGGACCAAACATGTGGAGAGACATCTTGCCTGCAAACCTGGTGAGATATCTTGGCAGACCACAGCCTTGAAATCCTGCCAACCAATTGGCAAATTATCTCCATGGTTGTCTTATCTTCTGGTTAACCTCCTTCCGAGGACCCAAATCAGATCCAAGGTTGTCTCCATCTTGTGGTTGACCTTCTTCCTACTACCCAAATAAGCTCCAAGGTTGTCTCCATCTTCTGGTTGACCTATTTCCCAGAACCCAAATCAGCTCCAAGGTTGTCTCCATCTTCTGGTTGACCTCCTTTGAGGACCCAAAACATTTCTGAGAGTTGAGTAGGGTCAAACATGGAGCTGTTGACCTCTCCTGACTTTCCTTCTGTTCCAAGAAGTCCGAGGGAGTTGCTTGATGTGGACGCCAACAAAGACATCTCTTATCTCTAGGGTGTGACTTTCTGCCAGGACATCTGAGACCCACTGATAGCTTTTTTCTCACCAGCAGGGTGTGGCTGACAGGGTAGTTGTGTCAATGCCAACACAATGTTGTTGCCTCGCCTGACATTTTCTCCTTGGGGTTATCTGCTCCAGAGGGAGGACATTAGACATTTTGAGATAAGCACACAAAGAAAAATGAGATGGTTCACAAACAGGAATCACACCCAGTGAGTTACTTTCTGGGCATGTAGTAAAGATTGAGTAGCACAATGAAAGTGTCTGGATAGTAGCTTTGTCAACCTTGCTACTATGTGTAGCATCCCAAACAGAGAGTATTTTTGGACAAGGGATGCAGTAAACTTTGAAAGATATAACTCTTGTTTAGTGACCAAACTTTCAATAGGACAGAAAAAAGGGTCAAGACCATTTTTCACACTTATGACCATTGCAACATCCCTGTGGTCACGTGAAAACATTCAGACACTTGGCAACTGACTCATATTTATGATGGTCACAGCATCCTGGGGTCACACAATCCCCTTTTGTGACCATCTGTCAATCAAAGTCAGTGGGGAAGCCAAATCCGCTTAATGGCTGTATTACTAACTTAACAACTGCAGTGATTCGCTTAACAACAATGGTTGTAAAGTGGAGCAAAACTCAATGAATGACTATCTTACTGAGCCACAGAAATTTTGGGCTCAATTGTGGCCATAAGTCAGGACTACATGCAGCACTGGTACCATCCCCAGGGTCACGTGATCAAATTTCAGACGCTTGGCAGCTGACTCATAGTTATGACGGTTGCAGTGCCCCGGGGAGGTCACATTATCACCTTTTATCACCAAAGTCAATGGGGAAGCCAGATTCACTTAAACCGTGTTACTATGTTAAACAGCTGCCGTGATTTACTTAAGAACTGTAGCAAGAAAGGTTGTGAAATGGGACAAAACTCACTTAACGTCCATCTCGCTTAGCAAGAGAATTTATGGGCTCAGTTGTGGTCGTAAGTCAGGGACCACCTGAAATAGGAGGTAGCAGTCAGTCTTACAAGGTAGGCCAGAGTGGGACTCCAGAGTTATGAGTGCTGATACTGCCTTACAGGGAGTCTTCGAATTATGACCATTTAGCGACCATTCAGTTTATGAACTTATGAACAGTCCTCACATATACGACCATCACAGCGTGCCAATGGTCAGCAAACGAAATTCAGGTTGCGTATATTTATGATGGCTGCAGCATCTCAGGACTAACGTGACTGCTTTTTGCAACCTTCCCAGCCGACGAACAAAGTCAAGATTCCCTTAATGACCCTGTGATTCAGTTAATGACTGCATTGATTCGCTTAACAACAGTGGCCAAAAAAGGTCATAAAATGGCCTGCGACTCACTTAAGCACCCACGGAACTGCATCCGAATTGTGGTCGGTACCTGAAACCTTGTCGGCCATTTTATAGTCCTTCTCCAGGGTCCTTCCGCCATTCCAAGGAAAAGTTCATCCTTCTCAAGAAGATTTAAACAAGAGAGGGTCAACCACAATATCTGAGCATGTTGAAAACCTCTGGGGCGGAAGTGGTGTGTTGTGGCTTTCTGGTGCCTCACAAAGTCCTGGTGTCATTCCAGGTCAACCACATTAAGGACAGGCCAACGTTCAGAAGGTGTGCTTGGAGACCACCACAAGTTCTCCAGAACATGGAAAAATGGGGAGATAGCTTGCGGGTAGGACCTCTGACAGAAGGAAGTGTTCCATGTGGGTGTAATGTGTGGTTCTGGCATTCAATGAAAGCTGGCTAATGGCACACAAGCATGGATTTAACTCTCTCTACTCCATCCTTGCTTCTTCAGATGATCTGTAGAAGAATCAGAAGGAGGACAGGCAGTGAAAAGGCCTTGCAGGCAGTCCTGGGTTTACAACCAGGAGCCCAACTTTTCTGTTGCTAAGCGGGGCAGTTGTTAAGGCATCTTTGCCCCATTTTATGATCTTGTTGCTAAGTGAATCACGGCACTGTTGTTAAACTAGTCACACAGTTGCTAAGTGAATCTGGCTTCCCCCATTGACTTTGCTTATCGGAAGGTCTCAAAAGGAGGATCACGTGACCCTGGGACGCCACAAATACGAGTTGCCAAGAGTCTGAATTTGGACCATGTGACCACGGGAATGAGGCAAAGGTCGTGTGGAAAAAATGTCATGTCCCTTTTTTCACTTCAAACGGTCACTAAGTGAATTGTTGTAAGTCAAGGATTACCTTTGTTAACACTCAGCAATTCACACCTAAATCCAGATTGTAATTCTTTGCGTGTGTGTGTGTGGGCCTCTACGCCCCAAGATTTATGATCGAAATGAGGTCAAGAAAAGATTTATGACCAAAAAACCCAGCGGCTGGGATTTTGGTGGAACAAGCTGATATTAGGAAAAAACAAAAACAAAATATGTGTTTAATTTATGGGGAGGCCCTCCGGGTTAGAATCCCACATCACATACCCGTTAAAAAAAACCTTTGCAAAATTACAGATAGACCTCGACTTACAACAATCCATTTAGTGACTGTTCAAAGTTACAACAGCACTGAAGAATGTGACTTACGATCCTGTTTCAGGGTTATGATTTTTGCAACGTCGCCGCGGTCATGTGGTCAAAATTCAACTGGTTCATATTTTATGACAGTCACAATGTCCAGGGGGTCACTGAAAAACCGGGCTTACTAACTTATCCACTGCAGTGATTCACTTAACAGCTGTGGTAAGGAAGGTCATAAAGTGGGGGCATAACTCACTTATCAAATGTCTCCCTTAACAACAGAGATATTGTCTTCAATTGTGGTCATAAATCGAGGACTACCTGCACTGAGGTTTTCTACAACTTCCCCATTATTATTTTTTTGAAAGTATGCTCAGTCCACGACTTACAACAGCTTGTGTAGCATTCATAAGAAGTTACAACGGCATTGCAAAAAGTTGTTTGGGAGTGTTTTTCACATCCCTGTGATCACATTTCTCTTCTTGAAACCGCCCCCCCCCACCCCAAAACAACAAAACAAAACAAAACAAAATCTTCTGTAGGCAAGCTGATCCCCATGATTGACAGGAAATTTCTCTTTAATTCTAGTTTGGATCTTTCTTCGGTAAGATTCTGCACCTTTTTTCAGTCAGAGCTGAAGAAGCTTCTTGGTGAGAAGCGAAACGTCTTCAAAGAAAAAAAAACGGGAAGATCCAGTTGCCTCCTGAAAAAGCACCTTTGGGTGGATCTCTTGAGGCTGCATTGGTTAGATGGTTCTGGATGCTTAGAACTGCTTCTGGATTCCAAGGGACACAGAAAGAATTTGGAAGAGACCTTGAAGGTCTTCCAATCCAAGGAGGCTCAAGTAGACCTTGACCATTGAGGTCCTTCTCAGCAGCTTCAGAACTTCGGGTCACCTGGACCTCCTCACTGCCAGAGGCACCTCTTGACCCCATGAGCCAATGTCTTCCAGGGTTAGAAAGGCCGGCAATGTTGAGATCCCACCTACTTGGTCTAAGGGGTAGCTAAGTCCAGCATCACGCCAACCTTGGCTGCAGTGGACTTCACCCCACGTAGTTGCGGGTTTTCCTCTCCCATTGCGAGAACAGGGACTCCAATTTCAAACATATCTTCTCCACGTTGGCATCCTGAGCTGCCTTGGCACACGGCAAGAGTTCTGGTGCCAAAATCACTTTTCCATCCAAGCAGCTCGCCAAGGTTCACCCGAGGGCTGAAGTCATTGGAAGACAGATGAGCCCCTTTAGACCGTCTCACCAGCCTGTCTAAAGAAGTAACCAGCTACTGCTAGTAGGTTATTAGTTGGCTGGCCTAAGAGCTGGGTCCACCTCCAAAGCTCGCAGAGTCCAGAATTTGAGCATAGACTTTGGCTTACAGAGTTTGTGCTGGACATGGGATCGAACGCAGATGATTAAGGGACTGGTGACTAAACCATAGGATGAATGGTTGTGGGAACTAGGTATGTCTAGTCTTAATGAAGAGAAGGACATGAGAGTAGTGTTCCAGTATCTCAGGGGCTGCCCCAAAGAAGAGGGAGTCAAGCTCTTCTCCAAAGCACCTGAAGGTAGGATAATGAAGCAACGGATGGAAACTCATCAAGGAGAGAAGCAACCTGGAACTAAGGAGAAACTTCCTGACAGTTAGAACAATTAACCAGCGGAACAACCTGCCTCCAGAAGCT
Source organism: Vipera latastei (assembly GCA_024294585.1). Classification (NCBI taxonomy): domain Eukaryota; kingdom Metazoa; phylum Chordata; class Lepidosauria; order Squamata; family Viperidae; genus Vipera; species Vipera latastei. The sequence continues at coordinate 3,616,052 of CM044371.1, forward strand.
GTGGGTGCTCCAACACTGGAAGCTTTTAAGAAGAGATTGGATAATCATTTGTCTCAAATGTATAGGGTCCTCGACTTATAACCATTTGTTTAGCAACCATTCCAAGTTAGAACAGCAAAGAAAAAAGTGACTTATGACACATTTTCTCTTACAATAACCGGCGCAGCATTCCTTGTGGGTCATGTGATCAAAATTTAGCAACTGGCATGTATTTATGACGGCTGCAGCGTCCTGGGGTCCCGTGATGGCCATTTGTGACCTTCCCAAATGGCATCCTACAAGCAAAGTCGACACGGAAAGCTGGATTCACTTAATGAACGCCTGATTTGCTTAATAACCACAGTGATTTGCTTAATGACCCTGGCGAAAAAGGTTCATAAAATTGGCTTTGGCTCACTTAACAACCGGCTTGCTTAGCCACGGGAATTCCGGCCCCACTTGTGGCGGTTAGTCTACCTGTCCAATGGGGTTCTCGCACTACAAGATAAACTTTTGTTGACCCAGATTTGGTCAAACCAGGTTGATTGAGTAAACGACTACACTTGGGAAGATTGAGATATGCTCAACTGCAAGCAAAGCATGCTTTACAACCCCGAGTAGCCAGATGCATCCAGCTTGCATCATGAGAATTGAAGCAAATCACAGTTATGGCTTAGGAAATGGGGTGAATCTAACCGTGGCTTACCACCAATGAGATGTTTGGGGTCATTTAATTTTGATTAATTACCCTGGTTTTTCCCCCCCCTTTCCTTTGAAAAAAAAATCTCCTTTGGCGAAAGACTAACATTTGCAAACTCCACGCAACATGCTTGACACACCTCGGTGAAAACCGAGCTGTGAAACGCAGTGAAAGGTGCGGCCTGAGTAAGACAAAACCAGAAGTAACACATGCGGTCGCCATAGTAACATAAGTAACACACGCTTTGCTTCCTTTGGGAGCCCACATTCCGTCTTCCATGTTGCTTCAAATGAAACATTTAAAATGCCTCTAGTACTTATTTATAGTCAGTTTAGAGATTTATTCGCTCTGCCATTCAGGTCCAGTTCTGCTAAGTCTAGAATAATAATGAATCCCTAGCAGCAAAAGATTCGTGCATTATTCAAAACAGCAAATTACTCCAAGTAGTAAGTTACTCATAATAGTAAATACTCCAAATAGAAAAGAATGATCATCATGATAAGAAATGAATGTGAACTGTGCTCTACCATTCAGCTCCAATACCACTAATTCTGGAATAATAGTAAATGCTTAGCAATAAGGCATTCTTGCGTTACTCCAGACAATAAATTATTTCAAGTATTAAGTTACTTCAAGTAGTAATTATTCCAAATAGAAAAGAATGACCACCACTTATAAGAAACAGATGAGAGTCAAGCTCTGCCAGTCAGCTCCAATACCGCTAACTCTGGAATAATAGTGAATCCCTAGCAGTAAGGCATTCTTGTATTACTCCCGATAGTAAATTCCTCCAAGTAGTAAGTTACTTCTAGTAGTAAATACTCAAAATAGAAAAGAATGACCATCATGATAAGAAATGAATGTGAACCATGCTCTGCCAGTCAGCTCCAATACTGCTAACTCTGGAATAATAATCCCTAGCAGTAAGGCTTTTGTGCATTATGCCAAACAATAAATTACTCCTAGTAGCAATTACTCCAAGTAGAAAAGAATGACCATTTTAAAGAAATAAGTGGAAAATATCTATGGAGATTTTCAGTCATCCAGGTCATGGTTGAACCAAAGGTGTTTTTTTTTCCCCAGGAGGCAACTGGACTTTCTTGTGTTTCTCTGAAGACATTTCACTTCTCATCCAAGAAGCTTCTTCAGCTCTGACTGGATGTTGGGTGGTCAGTCAGAGCTGAGGAAGCTTCTTGGATGAGAAGCGAAACGTCTTCAAAGAAACACAAGAAAGTCCAGTTGCCTCCTGAAGAAGCACCTAAGGGCAAATAAGTGAAAACCACGCTCTGCCACACAACCCCAGTTCTACTAGGTCTAGAATAATCATGAATCTCTAGCAGTAAAGCATTAATACGTTCCTCCAAAAAGTAAATTACTTCAATAGTAAGTTATTTTAAGTAATAATTATTCCAAACAGAAAAAAAATGATCCCCACTTATAAAAATCATGCTCTACTGTTCCAACGCTATCTAGAACAGGGGTGTCAAACTCAATTTCATGGAGGGCCGCATCAGCACTGCGGTTGCCCTCAGGGGGGCGGGTGGGTGTGGCCAGGGTGGGCGTGGCCTACTGGGTGGGCGTGGCTAGAGTGCGTATGGCCTACTGGGTGGGCGTAGCCAGCTCTACATCGTTCGCATCAAGGGTGCCTGTGGGGGGGCCTGGGCAGGAGTGGGACAGATCTGAGGGTCTCTGGCAGAAGGAGGGTCTCTGGGCCAGGGCCGAGGCAGTGGGGGCCGTTCCCTCACTGTTTCCAGGATGGCTTCGCGGGCCACATGAAACCACTTTGCGGGCCTGATCCGGCCCCCGGGCCTTGTGTTTGACATGTCTGATCTAGAATAAGAATGACTCTCTAGCAGTAAGGCATTAATGTATTACTCCAAATAACAAACTACTGCATGTAGTAAGTTATATCTAAAAGTAATTACACCAAATACAGAATAAAAAGTAAAGGTAAAGGTTCCCCCGCACATGCGTGCTAGTTGTTTCTGACTCTAGGGGCCAGTGCTCATCTCCGTTTCATAGCCGAAGAGCCAGCGCTTGTCCGAGGACGTCTCCGTGGTCATGTGGCCGGCATGACTAGACGCCAAAGGCGCAGGGAACGCTGTTACCTTCCCACCGGAGTGGTCCTTATTTTTCTGCTTGCATTTTTTACGTGCTTTTGAACTGCTAGGTTGGCAGAAGCTGGGACGAGTAACAGGCGCTCACTCTGCTACGCGGCACTCGGGATTCGACCCGCCAAACTGCCGACCTTCTGATCGACAAGCTCAGCGCCCTAACCCACTGAGCCACCGCGTCCCTTAAATACAGAATAATGACCATCAAAATGAGAAATAGGTGGAAACTATGCTCTGCCACTCAGCTCCAATACTGCTAAGTTTAGAATAATAGTGAATCCCTAGGAGTAAGGCTTTTCATGCATTACTCCAGATAGTAAATTACTGTAGTAAGTTACTCCAGGTAGTAATTACTCAAGGCCACCATTTATAAGAAATAACTGGGAACCAGACTCTGCCATTCAGCTCCAATTCTACTAGGTTCATTAAAAATGAATCTCTAGCAATAAGGCTACTCCAAAGAGTAAATTGCCCCATGTAGTAAGTTACTCCTAGTAGTAAATTGCTCCAAATAGAAAAGAATAACCACCATAATAGAAAATAAATGGGAATCATATTCTCCATGAAAGGCAGTGCATTGTAGGCTGTGTCCTCCATGAATTGCCACATCAGGATAGGGGAATTGCCAGCATTCACCCTAAATGCTTTCCCATTTTCGCTCACTTGGTCTTTCTAATTGGCGTTTCCTACTGGAAACTTTTCCAAAATGGACTCCACACACTTGGCCTGAAAGGTGTCAGCTTGGCTCAGCCACTCTGTAGCACGATGGGGTCCTGGATGGAGCATCCAACTTCTCACTGGAGAAGCCAAAACAAATCTTGGGAAAGTCAAACACAGAGAGAGACGGGCTCCTCCTTTCCTCTCGCTTGGAGGCCAAGCAGTGACTTTGAGAGGTGGGACCTTCCCCGGAGAGGAAGGAGGTCAGCCTTTCCACCTTGCCATGATGGAAATAGACAGCTCATCGGAGAACTTCAGGTGGTCAACAGAGAAACAGGAGATGTTTCTCCAGTCAAATGACTAGGTGTCTGTCAGGGAAGCAGGATGCATCGTTCTTCAAAGCAAAAAACTCTGAAGCTGCTCCAAGATACACGTTGAAAATGGATGGTGCCTGGGGAAGCGGTGTTATTTACGGGCGGTCAGCTTGGACGAGAAGACAGGAGGCCTTAGGTTCCAGGTCCACCTGAAACCATGCAGGAGATCAATAAAGAGAGGGTCAAAGGAAGGAATGGGCCCAGGGCAGAGTAGAGATGGACTACCATGAACGACATCAGGATGGGCCAAAGAACTATGAAGCAGGGATGGAGAATCAGGTAGCCAGTGGAACATCTGGAGAAGTTCATGAAAAGATTGGAGTACAAGGACTCCAAAGGACCACATTTCAATAGACAAGTATTTCTCAACATAAAAGCAACATGAAGATGAATGAACTTCAACTCCCAGAATTCCCCAGCCAGTCATGCTGAGAAGTCTGGTCAGCTTGGAGGAGAAGACAGGAGGCCTTAGATTTCAGATCCACCTGAAAATGTGCGGGAGATCAGTAAAGAGAGGGTCAAAGGAAGGATGGAACCCAGGGCAGAGTAGAGATGGACTACCATGAACGCAACCAGGATGGACCAAAGAGCTATGAAGCAGAGATGGAGAAAGTGGAACATCTGGAGACGTTCATGAAAACATTGAAGTACAAGGAACCCAAAGGACCACATTCCAGCAAACCAGTCTTCCTCAATCTTGCTAACTTGAAGATGGGTGGACTTCAGCTCCCAGAATTCCCCAGCCAGCCATGCTGAGATGTTGGACCAGCTTCATACCAGATGGGCAGAAATTGTGGATCTTCTAGGGTAATTCTGGGAGTTGAAGTCCACACATCTTAAAGTTGCTAATCTTGAGAACCACTGTCTAGAAGCTTTCTCCACAATTGTCTGTCCATCTTTAATTTAGTAGGAAGTTTCCACATAATTAGCTTCAATCCAACATATGGCTCAGCGTATTTCATTGGTGCTGATTGGCAGTTAGGTATAATGGGTTCAGCAGGTTTTTAGTACAATAGGAAAATAGGCTTAATCAGATCAGTTTGGTCAAAGTTAACATTGAGATACTCCCTAAAATATAAGACAGCATAGTAGGGTGGTTAGCATCTCAGACGAGGGTCAGAGAGACTGAGATTCAAATCTACCCATGGAATCTCCCTGTAGGATTTGGGGCCAGCCATTCTCTTAGTCCTGCCTACCTTACAGGGCTGTTGTTATGAGGACAGAATCTCAGAAGGGACTATTACAAAATTTCCATCACTAAGCAAGATAGTTGTTAAGTGAGTTTTGCCCCACTTTACGCCCTTTCTTGCCACAGTTGTTAAGTGAATCACTGCAGTCATTAAGCTAGTCACAATTAAGTGAATTGCCCATGGACTTTACTTGTCAGACCGTCATAAATACGAGTCAGTTCCCAAGCCTCTGAATGTTGCAACGGTCATAAGTGTGAAAAATGGTCACAAGTCACTTTTTTCAGTGCCGGTCATTTAAATGGTCGTTAAATGAACTTTTGCAAGTTGAGGACTACCTGTATTTTAATGGGAAATGAGACCATTAAATTTAAATTCTGTATCTGCAGCAATTTCATGGATGTAATTTTTTTTATATCTCCTTGACAACATTTTTCTTTCCTTCCCACTTCCTTCCTCCCTCCCTCCTTTTTCCTTCCTTCCTTATCTTCCATCTTTATCCTTCCTTCCCTCCCTCTCTGCCTCCCTCCCTCCTTCCCTTGCTCCTTCCTTCCTTCCCTCCTCCCTCCTTTTTTGTTTCCTGCTTTCCATCTTAACCCTTCCCTCCCTCCTCCCTCCCTCTCTTCCATCTCCTCCCTCCCTCTCTGCCACCCGTCTGTCCGTCCGTGCGGACACTGGAAGAATCGCAGGAGAGCCAGGCCAGGATCGCCGGCAGGTGCACTTTCCCTCCACCGACGGACGGACGGACGTCTCTCACGCCCCCCCCCCCGGGCAGCCCCTGAACGGCCCCCCTCGTCTGCCTGCGGCCCAAGCGGAGGCCCTCTCCCTCCGCTGAGGTCATCGCTGGCCATCCCCGTCGCCGCGGGGAGGAAGCCGGCGTGGCGTCGAAGGGCCGCCGCAATGTTTGCCCTCCTTCGGGCGTCCGCCGGAGGGAGGAGGCGGCGGCGGGGGGGGGGGGTTTGCGCAGCTTCCCCCAAGAGCAGGTGCTCCTTGAGACGGGGGGGCGGCGGGGGGAGGTGCGGCGAACCTCTGGCCGAGCGAACTCCCGCCAGGGGACCAGCTGGGCAGAGGACGGGGGGGGGAGAGTGGATGGGGCGCAGCGCGAACCCCCCTGAAATGGAAGGTGGAGGATGGAGGGACCCTCAAGAGGGCTGGAAGAAGGAGAGAAAGGACGGTGGCTGCCTGTCTTTCCTCCTCCTCTCCTCCTCTCCTGCCTTCCATCTTCATCCTCCCTCCCTCCCTGCCCTCTTTCTTTCTTTCTTTCTTCTTTCTTTCTTCTTTCTTTCTTTCTTTCTTTCTTTCTTTCTTTCTTTCTTTCTTTCTTTCTTTCTTTCTTTCTCTTCCCTCCCTTCCTCTTTCTTTCTTTCTTTCTTTCTTTCTTTCTTTCTTTCTTTCTTTCTTTCTTTCTTTCTTTCTTTCTTTCTTTCTTTCTTTCTTTCCCTCCCTCCCTGTCTTTTTCTTTCTTTCCTCCTCGCTTCCTCTTTTTTCTTTCTCTTTCTTTCTTTTCTTTTCTTCTTTCTTCTTTCTTTCTTTCTTTCCTTTCTTTCTTCTTCTTTCTTTCTTTCTTTCTTTCTTCTTCCTTCCCTCACTCCTTTTTCTTCCTTCCTTCCCTCCCTCCCTCCTTCCTTCTTTTCTTCCTTCTTTCTTTCTTTCTTTCTTTCCTTCCTTCCTTCCTTCCTTCCTTCCTTCCTTCCTTCCTTCCTTCCTTCCTTCTTGCCTTCCTTCCTTCCTTCCTTCCTTCCTTCCTTCCTTCCTTCCTTCCTTCCTTCCTTCTTCCTTCCTTCCTTCCTGCCTTCCTTCCTTCCTCTCTTCCTGCCTTCCTTCCCTTCCCTTCACACATTGCTCAAAATTAGACACGCTACCAGTTTACAAGAAATCCATTCTAGTTGGGATTAAAATTATTGTTTAAACTGAAGCAATGGCTGAGCTGAGCCCCACCAACTCAGTGCACAGAGATCTTCCTACTGGATGCAGAAAACCTTCCTGGATATTTATAACATTATCCAAACCATTAACCCAGATTGGGCCCAGTGGAGATCAGGCTTGTTCAATGACCTCATCCTCATTTTCCAGGACTCCGGACTTCAGCCCCTGCCAAGGGGGTCCCTGGAGCCCCACCCTGTTCCCACTCCTCATTTCCTGCTGGAGATGGACAAAGAAGGGACCTCGTGATTGTGGGAAGGGTTGGGGAGAAGGAGGAGGAGATGATAGAGGAGGAGGGAGGAGGAGGAGGAGGAGGAGGAAAAAAGACTTTGCGATCTTTGCGGGTTCTCTGAGCTGGGGGGGTTTCCTTGCAGACATTTCGTGTCCTAACTAGGAATATCATCAGTGCTGAGAGGGAGGGGGGGTCTGTGGAGGAGGAGGAGGAGGAAGAGGAAGAAGGAAGATAAGAAAGAAAGAAAAGAAGAAGAAAAAAGAAAGAGAAAGAAGAAAAAAGAAAGAAAGAAAAAGAAATTGAAAGAGAGAAGAAAAAAGAGAGAAAAAAAGAGAAAGAAAGAAGAAAAAAGAAAGAGAAAGAAAGAAAGGAAAAGAAAGAAAGGAAAAGAAAGAAAGAAAGAAAGAAAGAAAGAAAGAAAGAAAGAAAGAAAGAAAGAAAGAGAGAAGAAAAGAAAGAAAGAATTTAAATAGAAATTCAGCAGAGGCACCATAGCTCAGACTGATCAGGTCCCTCCTCACAAGAGCCATTGGGAGATTCGTGAGTCCATCTACGCAGAAAGCCTACACAGATGTTCTCCCCCATCAGCAGGGCTTTCATATCCCGAATGCAAGGTCTTCACCGTGGATCCTTTTTGTTCTTCCACGTCCCTCGATTTTGAGATCTAGTTTTTCTCCCAGGAGAAACTGAACTTGGTGCGTGATTTCTGCCAGGTCATCTGGACATTTCTGTGGGCCCTAAGCTGCAAACCATCCTTCTGGAGAAGAACATTTCTTCAGGAAGTAAGGGAAGATGTGGCTCTACCCAAATGTAACTCATCAGGCAGAGATTCCAGATGCTCTGGCTTGCTGCCAAGCCTAAGTCCCAAAGGGTGGTGGCCCACAGCCATCTGGCTGGGAGTTCTAGGAAATGTTCTCCCTCAACCTTGAAGGCGCCACACGGAAGGAGATGAGTACAACAAGAAAATGGAGGAGGCCCGAACTGGATGGTCCTCATTAGTCCTCGTAGAAGAGAGGGACCCTTATAACAACCTACAGGTTGTCGAACTCTGAAGGGCTTCCGTTCTAAGTCAACAACCTTGGGGTCAAGTCAACCTCTATCAGAGTCATCCAAACCCAAGTTTCTTCAACAGGATGCTGCATTCTGGCCATTTCCTCCGAGATAGGTTTTTAAGCCCAGGAACACATGGCAAGGCGATGAGCTGGCCATCTACTTGTCATCCTGGACATGCAAACCACGTCTCCTGGGAGTGGACCAGGGTGGATGATGTTCTTCCTGTTGAGAAGGAGAAAAGAGTTTTGAGGAACATGCATCAACGCTTCTTGAGTACGACTTGGCCAACCTTGAGGAGGAGAACTTGAAGAGCTGGAGAGACAGCGTTTGGGTCATCATCCCAGGTTTTCTGGTTACAGCTTCATCCAGCAACAGATGCAAAATGAGTTGGGGGAAGGGGGTAAACGCTTAGCTCAGGATTAAAAGAGGGATATTCTGGAATTCGGACTTTACAGACCGAGGGAATTCAGCCAAGCTCAGAAGTAGGAAGGAAGAAGAGAGAAGGGAGGGAGGGAGGAAGAGAGGAAGGAAAGAGAAGGAGAAACGAAGGAAGGAGAGGAGGAGAAGAAAGGAGTGAAGGAGGGTCTGAGAAAGATGGAAAGGAAAGAGAAGGAGGGAGGGAGGGAGGAATGAAGGAAGGAAGGAGAGAGAGAGAAGGGAGAAAAGGGAGGGAGAGAGAAGGAGAAGAGGGAGGGAGGGTGGAAGAAAAGAAGAAGGGAGGGAAAAAGGAAGGAAAGGATGGAGGGGAGGAGGAGGGCAGAGGGGGAGGAGATGGAGGAGGGAGGGAGAGAAGGAAGGTCTGACAAAGGTGGAAAGAGGAGGAGAAAGGAATGGAGGAAGGGAAGAAGGGAGGAATGGAGGAAGAGAGAGAAGGGAGGAAAGAAGGGAGAAGGAAGGAGAGAGAAGGAGAAGAGAGAGGGAGAAAGAAAAGAGATGGAGGAAGAGGAGAAGGGAGGTAGAAAGGAAAGAAAGGATGGAGGGGGAGGGGAGGGGTGAAGGGGAGGGGGAGGAAAAGGAGGAGGAGGAGGAGGAGGAGGAGAACACATCCCTGCTGACTTTGGACCCATCACTCTACCTCCCACAAGCCTACCTGGCAAGGTTGTGGTGGTAAAACAAAAAAGCCACTTGGTCAGAGAAACAGATCCATAAGCTGGAAACAGCCATTGGAAGTTCTCAAGATCTCTGATCTTCTTGACAAAAGCATGACCTGATCTCTGTTTCCAAACTTGGCTGGCCTGGGAAATTCTTGTAAGATACAGGTATGGGACACGGTGTGGCTCAGTGGGTTAGTACACTGAGATTGTCGATCAGAAGATCGGCAGTTTGGCGGGTCGAATCCCGAGTGCCGCATAGCAGAGTGAGCGCCTGTTACTCGTCCCAGCTTCTGCCAACCTAGCAGTTCGAAAGCACGTAAAAATGCAAGTAGAAAAATAGGGACCGCTCCGGTGGGAAGGTAGCAGCGTTCCGTGCGCCTCTGGCGTCTAGTCATGCCGGCCACATGACCACGGAGACGTCCTCGGACAAGCGCTGGCTCTTCGGCTTTGAAACGGAGATGAGCACCGGCCCCTAGAGTCAGAAACGACTAGCACGCGTGTGCGGGGGAACCTTTACCTTTACCTTTACAGAAGACAGAATAATAGAGTTGGAAGGGATCTTGGAGGTCTTCTAGTCCAACCCCCCTGTTCTTCTTAAAAACCTTCCAGTGTTGGAGCGTTCACCGCTTCTGGAGGCAGGTTGTTCCACTGATTAATTGTTCTCACTGTCAGGAAATTTCTCCTTAGTTCCAGGTTGCTTCTCTCCTTGACTAGTTTCCCCCCAGAATAAGGAGAAGTGCATCATGGTTTGTTCTTGTAACTGTAACTGTGAGAGGGACCTTGGAGTCCAAGTGGACAATCACTTAAACATGAGCCAGCAATGTGCGCAACAGCCAAAAAGGCTAATACAATCCTTGGTTGTATAAGGCATAGAATCAAAACCACGTGAATTATTAGTACCCTTTTATAAAGCCCTAATAAGGGCACACCTGGAATACTTGCATTCAGTTTTGGTTACAAAAAAAAGATGTTGAGACATTGGAAAAAGTGCAAAACATATGGTTGAAGGATTTGGTTTTGGCTAGTCTAGAGAAAAAGAAAGACTATGGGGCGACATGATGGCAATATTTCAGTATTTGAGGGGGTGCCACAAAGAAGAGGGGGTCAACCTATTTTCCAAAGCACGTGAGGGCAGGATAAGAAGCGATGGTTGGGAACTGACCAAAGAGACAAGCAACCTGGAATTAAGGAGAAACTTCCTGACAGTGAGGACAATTGACCAGTGGAACAGAAGTTGCCTCCAGAAATCGTGGGTGCTCCATCACTGGAGGTTCTAAGAGACTGGACAGTCACTTGTCTGAAGTGGTATAGGTTCTCCTGCTTGAGCAGGGGGCTGGACTAGAAGACCTCCAAGGTCCCTTCCAGATTCTATTCTGATTGGTTGATTGATTGATTTGGAACCTTTTTATTAGCTTGGTCCTTCTGGCTTCAAATTTAGCAGCTGAAACCCTCTTGATACTTGTGGAAAGCAATTAATGGTTGTTAAATGATGGTTGCCAGGAGCCAAAATTCTGTTCTGCAGATCCACCTTCCAATCAGCCCAAATTTTCCCCAGTTCACCTACTGGGAATGAAGTGTGAATTTTCGGGACACACCCCATTCACTCGACCCCGTTTCCTGGAACCAACTTAAAATAAACTTCCACTTAAGGAGGACCTGTTTTTCGCCCCCCTTAAAACGAGACTTCGTGGGTCAGACTTCAATTTTCTTCCATCGTTGTGCTGTTTCTTCTCGTGTGTGTGTGTGTGTGTGTGTGTGTGTGAGTGTGAGTGTGTGTGTGTGTTTCTCATCCCCCATTTGCAAATAATTTGATTTTTAGAAACGTTGAGCCAGGCGCTTTTGTCTCCCAGCCTGGAGAAGAGAGGGAGAAACATTTGCGGTGTGTGTGTGTCTCACACACACACACACAAACCAAGAGGAGAGGAGGAACACATCTGGTGTGGTTGTGGGGAGTGGGAAGCCCTAGCAGTGTGTTCCCAGACCTGTTTGGAGGGGGAAGAGAAGGAGGACAAAGCTTGCGGCTTGTGATGAGATGTCCCACCCATTTCCTTTCCGAGCCCTTCCCAAAACATGTTAAGAGAACCAAGCCAAGATAAATCAGGGCTTGTGAAAGTTTGCACCCTTTGCTGGAGTTTGGAAACTTTCTTTTGGGGGAAAGAGCGAGTAACGGAGTTGGAAGGGACCTTGGAGATCATCTAATCCAACCCCCTGCTCAACCAGGAGACCCTATACCATTTCTGACAAGTGGCTGTCCAGTCCAGTCTCTTCTTTAAAACCTCCAGTGATGGAGCACCCACAATTTCTGGTGGCAAGCCGTTCCAGTGGTTAATTGTTCTAACGGTCAGGAACTTTCTCCTTAATTCCAGGTTGCTTCTCTCCTTGATTAGTTTCAGCAGAGGTTGGACTAGATGATCTTCAAGGTCCCTTCCAACTCTGTGATTCTATCATTCTGTCATTCTGTTAGATGGTTGTCCAATCTCTTCTTAAAACCTCCAGTCACTTTGCTGTTAGGGAAAAATCTCAGGATTGAAACATTAGCTCACCTGGTTTGATCTGGTCCTTTTCCCCCCAGTTTGAGTTGAAAATGAGTAGATTGGCTGATGTGATCTTGGATCAATCCCTGCTTTGTCCACATTGCATGTCTGTTTCCTGGATATTTGGAATCTGTCAAAGGACCAAGAACTATGAGTTTCCATCGATTGCCTTCAACTGAGAGATGGGTGGGTGGGGGGGGGGAGGAAGGAAGGAAGGAAAGAGAAGAGAGGAAAGGGGTAAGGGGTAAGGAAAAGGAGGAGGGAGGGCAGGAAGAAAGGAAGGAAAGCAGGGAGGGAAGAAAAGGGAAGATGGAAGGAAGGGAGAAGAGGACAGAAGAATACAAGGAAAGGAAGGAAGATAAAAGAAAGAAAGAAAGAAAGAAAGAAAGAAAGAAAGAAAGAAAGAAAGAAAGAAAGAAAGAAAGAAAGAAAGAAAGAAAAGATTCTGGAGTTTTATTTGGATTCTCGAGGTGGATGTTGACAAAAAGAAAGAGAGAAAGGACAGGGAGGAAGGAAGGAGGAAGGAAGGAGGGAGAGAAGGAAGGAAGGAAGGAAAGAAAGAAAGAGAAAGAAAGAAAGAAAGAAAGAAAGAAAGAAAGAGAAAGAAAGAAAGAAAGAAGAAAGAAAGAAAGAAAGAAAAAAAGAAAGAAAGAAAGAAAGAAAGAAAGAAAGAAAGAAAGAAAGAAAGAAAGAAAGAAAGAAAGAAAGATAGATAGATTCTGGAGTTTTATTTGGATTCTCGAGGTGGATGTTGACAAAAAGAGAAAGAGAGAAAGGACAGGGAGGAAGGAAGGAGGGAGAGAAGGAAGGAAGGAAGGAAAGAAAGAAAGAAAGAAAGAGAAAGAAAGAGAAATAAATAAAGAGAAAGAAAGAAATAAAGAAAGAGAAAGAAAGAAGAAAGAAAGAAAGAAAAAGAAAGAAAGAAAGAAAGAAAGAAAGAAAGAAAGATAGATAGATAGATAGATAGATAGATAGATAGATAGATAGATAGATAGATAGATTCTGGAGTTTTATTTGGATTCTCGAGGTGGATGTTGACAAAAAGAGAAAGAGAGAAAGGACAGGGAGGAAGGAAGGAGGAAGGAAGGAGGGAGAGAAGGAAGGAAGAAGGAAAGAAAGAAATAAAGAGAAAGAAAGAAAAAGAAAGAAAGAAAGAAAGAAAGAAAGAAAGAAAGAAAGAAAGAAAGAAAGAAAGAAAGAAAGAAAGAAAGAAAGAAAGAAAGAAAAAGTTTTTTCCCACAGGTGGCAGAAAACAGTTGTGGTGCTCTGCACTTGTTTGCAGCAATAAATTCTTGGTATGTTTTTCTGTCTCAATATTTGAAGTAGGTTTGTTTTGTTTGTTGGCCTGTTTTGGTTGTGACAAAGAGCGAAAGAACAAACCTTTTGACGAATATTGTCATAGTTTTCGTTCTTCTGCTCCTAACATCCTTTGCCAAGTGTTTTTTGGGTCTTTTTTTGTTTTGTTTTGTTTTTTAAAAAAATTCTTACAATTATTCTCTTAAAAATGCAATACTTCACGACCTCTGTTGGCTGCATGTTTACTTTGCTTTTGTAAATTAGTTCAGCACAATTTTTTTTTGGGGGGGGGAAGTACAACTTTGACACTTATTCCCAAAGTCAACTTAATCAAATTACTGATTTAACCCTTTTTCAAAGCTGGAACCAGCCAAACAGCCTGGATTAACTCAGTCCACTTATCTCGTGTTTTGCAACCTTACAAAATTTAAGATGTACGGATTTTGGCCCACAGAATTCTGGGAATTGAAGTCCATTCCATGCTGGCTGTGGGAATTCAAGGAGTTGAAATCTAATCAGGCTGGCTGGGGAATTCTGGGAACTGAAGTCCATTCATGCTAGCTGGGGGGGAATTTGGGCTATTAAAGTCCACCTTGGCTGGCTAGGAGATTCTGGAAGTTGAAATCCAAGAATGCTGGCTGGGGAATTAACAGAATAAAAGAATAACAAGAGTTGGAAGGGACCTTGGAGGTCTTCTAGTCTAACCCCCCTTGCTCAGTCAGGAAGCCCTATGCCATTTCAGACAAATGGTTGTCCAATCTTTACTTAAAAACCTCCAGTGTTGGAGCACCCACAACTTTTGGAGGCAAGCTGTTCTCACTGTCAGGAAGTTTCTCCTTAATTCCAGATTGCTTCTCTCCTTGACTAGTTTCCATCCGTTGCTTCTTGTCCTGCCTTCAGGTGCTTTGGAGAATAGCTTGGCTCCCTCTTCTTTGGGGCAGCCCCTGAGATACTGGAAGGATGCTATCATGTCACCCCTCATCCTTCTCTTCATTAAACTAGACATACCCCAATTCCAGCAACCGTTCCCTATACGTTTTAGCCTCCAGTCCTCTGATCCTCTTTGTTGCTCTTCTCTGCACTCTTTCTTGACTCTCCAACATCTGGGTATTAGAGTCCATGCTAGGGAATTCTGGGAGTTGAATTTTAATATTGTTGAGGTTGAGAAACAGGCCCCAAAGCTCCCAAAATCCCAACCAAGTGAACGATGGTAGGTAATCCTCAATTTACAGCACTTCATTTAGTGATTGTTCACAGTTACAACAGCACTGAAAAAAGTGGCTTCTGACCGTTTTTCACACTTACGACCGTGGCAGCCATCCCCCGTGGTCATGTGATCAAAATCCAGACACTCGGCAACCGACTCCTATTTATGACGGTTGCAAGGGTCTCAGGAGTGCTCACTTTTGTGACCGTCTGACCAGCAAAGTCAATGGGGGAAGCCGGATTCACTTAACAACTGTGTTGTCCACTTAACAATGATTCACGTAAGAACTGCGGTGGGAACGGTCGTAAAGTGGGGCAAAATTCACTTAACAGGTATCTCACTTAGCAACAGAAGTTTTGGGCTGAGTTGTGGTCGTAAGTCGAGGACAACCTGTAGGGTTACAGTGTGAAAAGACAATACTTGTTGAAACTCACACCAAGCTCATTTTTTGGGGGGGAGGGGCCCATGATTTTCCAGGCTTCAATTCTAGAATTGTTGTGATAAATGCCAAAGTCATGGAGAGAGTTACACCTTTCTCATTATCGCCCCTGCCAACCACAACAAAGGTCTTTTTTCCCCCTCTGTCTTCAAAGTTTCCTATAAGCCAGAAAAGCCCTTTAAAAAGTTATTTTTAAATCTGATTTAACAGGCCACTTTCCCTTCGGAGTTTCATTACTCAAGCAGAAATGACAGATTAGCGCAGTTTCTTAAATCTGATTCGGAGATGAACCCAATCAGTAAGAACAGAAAGTGACCCAGATTAATATTGGACTAGTATATAATAATAATAATAATAATAATAATAATAATAATAATAATAATAATAATAATAATAATAATAATAATAATAATAATAATAATAATGGTGGTGGTGATGATGAGGATGATGATGATGATGATGATGATGATGATGGAGGACTTCTAGTCCAGCCCCCCTGCTCAAGCAGGAGAACCTATACCATTTCAGACAGGTGATTGTCCAGTCTCTTCTTAAAAACTTCCAGTGTTGGAGAATTCATAACTTCTGGTGGCAGGTAGTTCCACTGATCAATTGTCCTCACTGTTAGGA